>JAJIBD010006403.1:0-89982 GCA_021461705.1 Cryptotis parvus | reverse complement strand
TGTGTGGTGAGTGTATGAATGTTATGTGTCTGCTGGATGTGTACATGTGTGTCTGTGTGTTGGTGCCTTGTGTGGTGAGTGTGTGCTTGTGTTATGAGTGTGTTAACCATGTTGTGTATGTATGCGTAAGCAGGCATGTGTGCAGTGTGCATATGTGTGGGTCTGGCCTGGCCTTGCCCAGTGCTCCAGACCATGTCCCCAGAGACATATTTGCATGCATGTGTGTTCGTGCATGCATGTGCACATGTGTGTTAGGAGTGTGTGTGAGTTGGATGTGTGCACAGGTATGGTGTGTGCATGTGTGTAGTGAGTTGAGCACGTGTGTATGTGCATATCTGTGTGGTGTGTATGTATACAGTGGGTTGAATGAGTGTGTAGAGAGTTGAGCTCATGTGTGTATTTGTGTATGTCAGTGTGGCATGCACCTGTGTATAGTTGAGTATGTGTGTGTGGTTGTGCATAACTGTGTGCATGTGCATTGTGTAGTGAGTTGAACACATGTGTGTGATTGTGCATTGTGTAGTGAGCTGAGTGCATGTGTGTGATTGTGCATAACTGTGTGCTGTGCGCCGCTGTAGTAAGTTGCGCACGTGTGCAAGTGCATGCTCCTGTCAGCCTCTTGCCCTGTCAGGGAGTTCTGGCAGAAGCCGTGGTTATCTCGGCTCCACAACCACCCCCATGAGAGCCGGGGATTCTCCAGGGATCCTCCCTGAGGACCACAGGGTTGCTGAGATACGGGCAGGAGGGGCAGGTTGGGTTTGGGGAGCAGGACATTCTGGAGCAGGTCACCGGAGCTGGCAAGCAGCGGTTAAAGGTAGGAGCAGGCACGCAGGGGGCCTGACCCAGTCTTGGCCAGCCCTCTAGACTATGCCCTGGGGACTGTGTCCCACACAGAGGCACAAGACGTAGGACACTGGCTCAGATGTGCCATCTGGGAGGCAGGGGCGGGGTGGCAGTGGCCGCTGAGACCTTCCCCTCCACACCGGCTTTGCCTTGGGAGGGCAACACAGGGCAGCAGCGGGCTCTGCCAGGGCCCTCCCAGGGGAGTTTCATTTCTGCCTGCAGCTGCAAGTCAAGCTCTCGCTTTGTCAGAGACAAGGGGATGGAGACACTCACCACTGGAAGAGGCCTGAGGGCAGCGGGCCTGGCTAAGGGTGGGCGTGTTGGCCACAGAAGGGCCCAGAGAGCATGGCACAAGTTGCTGTGAGCACGAAGTACCTCAGCCCTCCCTGGCATAGCGCTGGGTCTCCTCAGCACTTTTGGGTGTGGCCCAAGCCAAACAAGAGAAGAGAGAAACAGGATTCCAGCTCCCACTGTACTGTGGGGTGCAGATCACAGGGGGCTTCCCTCTCCAGCCCATCTCCTGGCCCCAGGATAGTGGTGAAACCTGGAGTGAAGACAGGGAAGAAACTCTGATGCCCCGAGAGACCAGGATGTTGTAGACAGGCCCAGCGATGCCTGGGAAAAGCTCTATCTCCACCCCAGGGGCCAGTGAGGACCCAAGGCCCACAACAGGTGTCAGGTCAAGGGCCCGTGAGCACCCGCTCCCTCCAGGATGAGCCTGTCCTTCAGTTTGTCCCTGAGGTGACTGGAAGACCAGTGGCGGAAACAGCCTCTGTCTCTGCAGGGACCTGAACCAGGTGCAAACCTCTCTTGGGCGGAGTCAGGCCTGGGAGCTGCCCGAGAGCAGAAACCAGCCAAGACCTCCAGGAAACGCAGGTGCTGGGTCGGGTGCTGAGCAGTGGGAAAAGAGCACCACAGAGGGACAGTAACAACGGGATCCAGGGGGGACAGAGGGACTCGGGATCAAGGATGGGACAGTGGGAACGGGACTCCATGGGGACTGTGAGGACTTGGCTGGTGCCATGCTAGAGAAGCGCTGGTGGAACTCTGCAGCGCCCCACCTGGCTCCTGTTCCCTTTGAGCTGATCCTGAGGGGACCCCACAATGTGGTTCAGACCTTGTACCCTGCCCAGGCCAATCCTGAGGTCTGGCCTCGGCCCTTCGCCCCTGGTGTCATGCTCTGACCAGCTGTGGTGCTAGTACCACTCCCTGGCGACACAATGATGCCACAATGGGGACCGAGACAGAACAAGTCAGGAACAAACCTGCCTGGATGTTCTGAGGCGGCCCTGGTGCCGCACGCAGAGGGCACGGTTGCGGCACCTGACATGTACCTTGTGTTCAGATCACATTTCAGAGGGTTCTTCTGCGATGGCAAGGCATGTCAAAGTTGAGGAATTATTATAATTCTGCCATAATTTACTATTCGACCAAATTAACTAATAAGATAAATACGTGCTGCTGGTACCCAGCTGCCCGGTGTGACCTGAGCAGAAATAAAACACAGGCTGAAGTGGAAACGCCTAAGTGCAGCCAATATTAGCAACAGAATGTCCATGGGCTGCTTTGATATCATTAATGTAGTGATTTACTGGATTTTTAGCTCAGAATTGTCGTGAGAGGCTTTTTGCAATAACGTAAAAATGAAGACGGGCTCGTCTGAGCCACCGAGGATAAGAGGTGGCGATATTTCTGACGCTGCCTGGCAGAGTGACACCCTCATCAATCTCGCCTCTCAGAGCTGTCACCAGCTTGCCTTCCGGTCCGCACAGCAGTTGTAAATGCAAGACCTGCCCCATCTCCCTTCATTGATTAACCTGTGGCTCAGGGAGGCTTTGCAGCATGGTGCCAGGCTAAATCCCAGGCTCGATGTTAATAGCCAGTGAAACACTAGGCCGCAGTGTCCTCTGTGCTGATAACAGTCTATAGGCTTTCTGGTCAAGAAAAAGGGTTTGGGAAAGAAGAAGGAAGGAAGGAAGGAAGGAAGGAAGGAAGGAAGGAAGGAAGGAAGGAAGGAAGGAAGGAAGGAAGGAAGGAAGGAAGGAAGGAAGGAAGGAAGGAAGGAAGGAAGGAGGGAGGAGGAGGGAGGGAGGGAGGGAGGGAGGAGGGAGGGAGGAGAGGAGGAGGAGGAGGGAGGGAGGGAGGGAGGGAGGGAGGGAGGAGGAAGGAGGGAGGGAGGGAGGGAGGAGGGAGGAGGGAAGGGAGGAAGGAGGAAGGAGGAAGGAAGGAAGGAGGAAGGGAGGGGAGGAGGGAGGAGGGAGGGAGGAGGGAGGGAGGGAGGGAGGGAGGGAGGAAGGAGGAAGGAAGGAAGGAAGGAAGGAAGGAAGGAAGGAAGGAAGGAAGGAAGGAAGGAAGGAAGGAAGGAAGGAAGGAAGGAAGGAAGGAAGGAAGGAAGGAAGGACAAAGAATGGTTTCAGAGGTAGGTCTCTATGCTGCAAATGAGACCAGAGCTAAGAATCTGCTGAAAAGGCAGAAATGCAGTAAGGTCTGGGGCTGGCTCGGGAACCCAGGCCCGCACACAGCCTCACTGCTACATGGTTTTCATTGAGGATCCAGCTGACTCCAGGTCTGATCATCCCAAAACCAAACCTACCGAAGTTTCTGCACACACACAGCGGTCCTGGGCCCCAAGTGAGAGAGAACTTTTGTCAGACTGTGGCAGGGATTGCACCATGGTTCCAGTTGGTCCTGAACCTCTGTCGCCTGGGAAACCCCTCTCTGAGATGACTGGCAGCCGAGATCTGGTACAGTCAGAGAGAGAGTCACCCCAAATCAGAGAAACAGTTGTCCCATTGTCATAGAAGACAGACATCCCCATAGACAGTCACTCCCACAGTCAGAGGAGACCATCACCCAGAAAGACAGTCTCCCCACAATCAGAAACAGTTGCCCTCACAGTCAGAAAAAAATCACTCCCCGAGTCAGAGAAGATAGTTACCCCTAAGGTAAGAGACAGTCACCCCAAGTCATAAAAGACAGTCTCACCCACAGAGACACAGTTTCCCTACAGTCATAAAAACAGTTAACACCACTATCAGACAGTCACCTCCACAGTCAGAGACAGGCACTCCAACAGTCAGACAGTCACCCCTTCAGTCAGAGAGATAGTCACCTGGAAATCAGAGAAATTGTTGCTCCATAGTTTAGAAGACAGCCACCCCATACACAGTCACCCCCACAGTCAGAGAGACAGTAACCCAGAGAGACAGTCATCCCCACAGTCAGAGAGCCCAAAAAACAGACAACCACCCCCACAGAAAGACAGTCATGCTTAGTTGGAAGGAGAGGGTCAGACACAGAATGACTTCTCATACAGCAGATATAAAGAAACACAGATGAGAATAACAAATGCCCAAGGACAACATAACCAAGAAGGGTGCTAGAGAGCTGAGCTAAACCAGGTGGGGATGGGGCCGGAGCGATAGCCCAGCGGGTAGGGAGTTTGCCTTGCACGCGGCCGGCCTGTGCTGGCCCGGGTTCGATCCCCGGCATCCCATATGGTCCCCCGAGCAATGCCAGGAGTAATTCCTGAGTGCAGAGCCACGAGTAACCCCTGAGCATCGCCGGGTGTGACCCAAAAAGAAATAAATAAATAAATAAATAAATAAATAAATAAATAAATAAATAAATGAACCAGGTGGGGAATGATGGAGGTCAGGGAGGGGCGCCCCGTGAGAGTGAGCATCGGAACACTGCGGTGGAAATCCCAGCACTGTTAATCACAATATTATAGAATTGGAACTAAACTTTTAATTAAATTTTCTGATTGTTTTAATTTGGGGACACACCTGGCGATGCTCAGGACTTACTCCTGGCTTGACACCCAGAACTTCTCCTGGCAGAGCTCGGGACCACATGGTGCTAGTGTGAAAGCAGATTGTCCTGTGCTGGGGGTTCTTGAAAATTATGAAAGATTTGTACACAAAATGCAGAAGAATGAAAGTTAGAGTTTATTGTACAGTTTAGTACATGGGTCTTCCGCAGCTGTCCAGGCCTCTCCTTTATCGAGGAATGATACGCCAGTCCTGTCCCTGGCAATGCCCTGTCCCGTGAACAACCGCCCTGTCTCAACCCACACACTCTGCTAGTCTCACGCCTCCCAAGAATGATGGCCAGGGCCTGTCCCAGCATCCCCTCTGTCCCATCTACGCTTTCCTCAGTCTCTGCCCATGGCCACGTATCTGTGGGCAAGATCCCTGTGCTCTGTACCTGTCTCTGGGCCTCCCAACTGTACCCCAACAGTTTCTGTCATCCTGTCCTGGCTTTCCTAATCTCCAGTCACAGCCACGTGCATTGGGTGAGACTCCTGTGCATCTATCCCTGCCTGGGCGCCCAGGCCCTGCCTGGATCCGGAGTTCTCCTGAGCATCTGAGCCCTGTCTGTCTGTCCTATCCAGGCCTCTGAAGCCAGCCTAACTTGGCCATCTGTCCGGGCACACAACTACCTGCCCTTGCAGTCTGCTGTGAGCAGGTCTGGAGAGAGTGACAGAGAGAAAGCATCAAAGGGAGAGAAGAGAGAAGAGCTGGGAGCGACAGTGTAGTGGCTGAGGTGCTTGACTCACCCAAGGCTGACCTGGCAGCATTGCCTTCCTGAGCATCACTGGTGTGCCCCTCCAGAGAGGGAGGGATGGAAGGAGAGAAGGACGGAGGAGGAGAGGGAGAGGGAGGAGGAGAGAGAGAGACAGACAGAGAGAGGTAGAAGATGGGGCTGGGGCCTCTTTTTATCTGCTGTCATATCCTGCCCCCAGCCATTATCTATTCTAATTAGCTGCCTGCTCCATGGTTGAGATTTAAAGTGACCAACTATGGGGCCAGAGTGATAGCACAGTGGGTAGGCCGTTTGCCTTGCATGCGGCAGACCCGGGTTCAATCCCCGGCATCCCATGTGGTCCCCAAACACTGCCAGGAGTAATTCCTGAGTGCAGAGCCAGGAGTAACCCCCTGAGCATTGCCAGGTGTGATGCAAAAATAAATGAATGAATGAATGAATGAATGAATAGATAAATAAATAGATAGGTGAATAAATAGGTGAATAAATAAATAAATTGATAGATAAATAGAGAAAGAAAGAGAGAAAGAGAAAGAAAGAAAGAAAGAGAGAAAGAAAGAGAGAGAGAGAGAAAGAGAGAAAGAACTAAATTCACCTTCACCCCACCCTTCTGCTCCCACTATGTCACGGGATGCCAGGGATCAAACTCAGTTCAGCTGCACTCAAGGCAAGTGCCCTACCTGGTACTATCGCCCCAGCCCCTACATTTAAAAATGATTAAATGTAAAGTGAACAACCAGAGCAATAGTACCGCAGGTAGGGCATCTGCCTTGCATGAGGCTGACCTGGGTTTGATCCCCAGCACCCCATAAGGTTCTTCGAGTCCATTAGGAGTGATCCTGAGTGTAGAGCTAGAAATAAGCCCTGAGCACTGCCTGCCAGTTGTGGCCCCCAAAACAAAACAAAACAAAACAAAAACGTAAAGTGAAAAGCACTGACCAGCAGGTCTATGCCACCTGCCCTGGGGGTGCCTCCACGCAACCCCCAGTAACCCTGGAGCTGGGCCAGAGAACTCTAAGCACTGAGTCCTCAGAAAGGTCCAATTGCCTGAGCTCCTATGTTCTCCGGGGTGTGCCCAAAACAAAGCAAATAAAATGTCCAGGGGTAGTAAAGCTGCCCGAGCCCCAGCAGCTCAGCTGCCCCCTGAGCGAAGCTGGGTGCAGCCCTGGGTTCAGGGGCGTTCCCGGTGCCCCCGGAAACCCGACCCAGGAGCCAGGGCAGAGCCTCACCCTTAGGCCTTTACTCTGACTCACCCTCTTGGTTGACTGAGAATCCCAGGGAGGTGCCCTGGGTCTCCTGAGCTAAAACAAAGATTGACACACAAACCAGAGTCTTGGTGGCAGAGCTCATGCACCTGTGAGCACGGAGGGAGCCTGTCCCCGCTGTGTCCACACTTCTCAGGGGAGACCCCCTGCTCACTCTCATCCAGGCACCCAGATGCAAAACTTACACACTCAGGCTGCAAAAGGCCACTACTGCCAGACCTGTTCTGCAAGAACAAGTGGCCACAAAGCAGGTGAACGGCCAAGTTGCTCCAAGTGTGACACTGTCAACTGTGAACACGGTTGGGGTAACTGGAGGAAAGGCAACCTGGAGGCCCTTTGCTTTGGGCCCCTGGGGTGCCACAGATTTGCTGAAGGTCTTGCCAGGCAGAATTCAGGGTTCTAAAGCTCAGAGTGGGGAGGTGTAGCCAGAGAAATGCCTTTTCCTGAGCAGGAGACAAACTGTGTCTCGGTTCGAGGTTTTCTTTCTGCATCCGTCTGTCTGTCCATTGCTGTTACTTCTACAGACATCGTGAGTGCCGCAGGAACTGGTGATCCTGGCCGCAGAGGCCGTGCCTGTCACTGGGGGGTCACCACGCCGGGTGACGTGAGCGGTGATTTAAGCAGCCTCCTGATTCATGGCCGGGTGTTTGTAAACTATGCTATTTCTAGCGCACTCATTTAGAGGCTGATGTTTAGACATGGTGCAGTCGTCACGGGAGATTTACTTTTATGCTGAGAAAGTCACTGGCTACACAGTTCCAGGGGCCCCCCGACCCCGGCACAGTCTCTAATAAAGCTGCTTGTCAGCCCGTCGCCTTGGTCATCTCCAGAGTGGCCATCAGTCCCGTGCCCGTGGGCTCCGGGCATGGTTTAAATGTGACAGGAGCAGTGGGGGACTGTGGGGGAACAGTGGTGGGCCAGCACTGGCAGGGCCAGAGGAGCTGGGAGGGCCTTGGCATAAGGCTTAGCACAGTCTCTCCTTGAGAACTCACAGAAAGCTCCTTCCAGGTGAAGCCGGCACATTGCAGGGAAGACTTCAGAACTAGCAGGGACCCCACACCCTGATATCCTGTCTTGCCTCCACTTCCAGTGACACCAAGAAGAGCCTCTGGCTCTCCACAAACACACTCTCAGCCCCAAGGGGGCCATCTCCCCGTCCTGGAGGAAGGATGAGAGGACACACTCCAGTCCCAAGAAATATCGCATGGCCCCCTGAGCCCCAGGATGGCCTACAGTCCCACAGACCCTCTCGGTCACTGCAAGGGGGCCCTCAAGACCTGGAAGAGCCCTGAGAAATGGAAAGGCAGAGCTGGGGCCTGTCCTGGGCCAGCCATGAAGAGGCGAGTAGGGCCCCAGAAATGGGGGGGTCAGGGGATGACAAGGGCTGGCCAGCAGCGGAGTCAGATGTCCTGGGAAAGGGCTTTACAGGGATGGGCAGAAAGCAGGGACAAGGGGGTCAGGGAGGGGAGAGTGGGACGCTGAGATGTGGGATGATACCTAGAAGGGCCAGGAATTCCCCAAAGCCTCACCAGGCTTGGGGGTAGAAGGCTTGTTTGGCACACAACCAACCCAGGTCTGATCCCCAACATCCCATATGGTCCCAGGAGGACAACTCCTTGGGCAGAGCCAGGAGTAATCCCAAGCACTGCTTTTTTTTTGGGGGTTATTTTTTAATTTTATTACACCACCTTGAGATACACAATTGCAAGATGCTCATGCTCGAGTTTTGGTTCCACAGAGTTCCAACACCCATCCCTCCACCCGAGCCCATCTCCCATCACCAATGTCCCCACCTCCCTCCCCCCCGCACCCCAACTACTTGGCGGGTTCTGTATATCTTTTCTCTCCTCTCTATCTCTCCATCCTGCCTACCTTTCCTACACATCGTAGAATGCAGTACATTAAAGGACATAACTATTTCCACTAGTTTGATGAACTGTGCGGCCGCAAGCAGCCATGTGACTTGGGGGCCTCATGGTCAGCTGAGCTAGGGAGAGCCGAGTGCCAGTTCTCCCAGCTGCGTCTGAGGCTCTGCATGCTATGGCTGGTTGCCCCAGGGCAGCTCCTGGGCAGGGCCACCCGGCTCTGGGACAAAATGGAGAGGGGGAAGGGGTGACCCCAGCTCCATCTGATAAATTCCCAGTGACTCCTGCTTGTGGGAGCCGCCTACCTGGGCTGGAACTCATTTTGCTCTGTTAATCTGGTCTTGAGGTCAGCGTCCCTCCTGGGCGGGCTCTGATGTGCTGCAGCAAGCACTGCTTTTGTAGCCCCAAACCAGATAAATAAATCAGACTTGTCCTGGCTGACTATCCTGGGCCCCACGATTCACGTTCTGTTCCTAAGAGGGAGCCTCTCTGGAGGCAGTGAGAGGGTCCCCCCAAAAGCACTTTGTGTGCATCTGTGTGTCTGTGTCTGTCCTAAAGCTCGACAAGCAACCAACAGCTCAAGAGCTCTCCAAGACTCGAATGGCCTCACTGTAATAGACCAATTTTCCCAAAGTTTCTTTTACAAAAAAGGGTAATACCGCTTTCCATTTTGCTGAAGCAAACAATATAAAATAAATTATTTTGTGTCTGAAAAGGGGGCAGGCTTGGGGTTGGGGAACTGAGGACGTTAGTGGAGAATGGTCACATTGGTGGTAGGATTGCCGTTGGGACATTGAATGCAGGAAACAACTGAATAGTGAACAACTTTGTAAACACCCTTTGTAAAGGGTGTTTAAATAAAGTTAGGGGAAATAATAAAATAAAAGTACGATGTATAGGGCCGGAGCGATAGCCCAGCGGGTAGGGCGTTTGCCTTGCACGCGGCCTGCCCAGCCGGCCTGGGTTCGATCCCCGGCATCCCATATGGTCCCCTGAGCACCTCCAGGAGTAATTCCTGAGTGCAGAGTCAGGAGAAACCCCTGAGCGTTGCCTGGTGTGACCCAAAAAGCAAAAAAAATAAGTACGATGTATAACGTGAACAAGTGAGTATACTTGTGTACACTGTGTCTGCGCAGATGTAGTGGGTTGGGGTACATGTGGGGTGCACATGCAGGCTGTGCATGTATGATGTGTTCATGTGTCTGTGTGCTATATGTCTGCCATGGTGACGTATGTGTGGGGGGTACATATGTGGTCATATGCATGAGAATGGGTGGTTTATGTGTGTGACACATACATGTGTTAGGATGTGTGTGTAGAGGAGTTCTGGACAAAGAAAGGAGGGAGCCATGTTTGAGTTTGGGAGGACCACATTGACCCCCACAAACTCTTTTCCTTCCTTCCTTCCTTTCTTCCTTCTGTTTTTTGTTTTTGTGCCACACCCGGTGGTGCTCAGGGCCTACTCCTGGCTCTGTGCTCAGGGATCACTCCTAGCAAGGTTCAAGGGACAGTATGTATTGCTGGGATTGAACATCATTGGCTACTGCAAGGTAAGTGCCTCCCCATTGCGCCAGTCCACATTGTTATTTCTTTTTTTTTTTTTTTTTGCTTTTTGGTTTATACCGGTAGCACTCAGGGGTTACTCCTGGCTCTGCACTCAGGAATTACTCCTGGCGGTGCTCGGGGACCATATGGGATGCTGGGGATCGAACCGGGCCAGCACAGGCCGGCCGCATGCAAGACAAATGCCCTACCGCTAGGCTATCGCTCCGGCCCCCACATTGTTATTTCTGGTTCCCTGGCTACGATACCAACTTCTGGAATGTGTTTGTTTCCAGTGTTTGGAACACACCCTGTGGAACTCAGGGCTGACTCCTGGTTCTGTGTTCATGGATCAGTCCTGGCGGTGCCTGGGGACTCTGTGTGGTGCTGGGGATCCGATCTGGTGTGGCCACATGGAAGGCGAGCTCCTTCCCCACTGCCACTGTCTTATCTGTCGGGCCCAGCAGCTGCTGTTCTTTTTTTTTCCTCCCAGGGAATTTATTCATCATTCATTTTCCTCCTAAAACACTAATTGTTCCCCGAGATTAACACAGCACATGACTTGTCTTCATAATAAAAGATGAAGCTTAGAGGGGGCGGAGCGATAGGCCAGCGGGTAGGGCGTTTGCCTTGCACGCGCGCCAGCCTGTGCCGGCCCGGGTTCGATCCCCGGCATCCCATATGGTCTCCCGAGCACTGCCAGGAGTGATTCCTGAGTACAGAGCCAGGAGTAACCCCTGAGCGTTGCCGGGGTGTGACCCAAAAAACAAAAATAAATAAATAAATAAATAAATAAATAAATAAATAAATAAATAAATAAAAGATGAAGCTTAGAACTGGTTCACTTGTCCCTTTTTCTTTTTGTCTCCTCCCAGTTCAAAGTGCTTGCATCTCTTAGGGCGGGCGATAGCCCACGGGTAGGGTGTTTGCCTTGCCGCAGCCGGCCTCTGCCGGCCGGGTTCGATCCCGGCATCCCATATGGTCCCCGGCACAGCCAGGGTAATTCCTGAGTGCAGAGCCAGGAGTAACCCTGAGCATCGCCGGGTGTGACCCAAAAAGCAAAAAAAAAAAAAAAACAAAGTGCTTGCATCTCTTATGGCCAGCATTCTCTTAGATCTGCAGTTAGGCTCTACACATTCAAGCCTCAACACAATCTTCTTTGTAGTTTAGCCTTTTTCCCGAAAATTGGCTTGGTCTGACCTCCGTAACCACTCTGCTTCCTGTCATAACGCCGCTTTCCCTGGGCATACAGAGAATCTTTGCCCTTCTTGTACTGGGTGACTTTGTGAGGCTGATGTTTACCACATTTCTTGCAAAAAGTCCGGCGGGTTTCGGTGCGTTCACCATGCTTGCGAGAGGCGGTTTCGGTGCGGAAAGGAAGCAGCAGCTGCTGTTCTTAGCCTGCGCTGCTCTGGCATCTTGCAGCACCGGCTTGTGGGGTGGGACTGAGCGCATGAGGCCCCGCTTCAGGCGGAGGAGTGTGGAGGCTCTGACCTGAAGGAGGACACTGGCGCAGACCCGCGAGGTGAGCCTCTGGGTGCTCCCAGGGGTCCCCACCCCTGCACTCTGCTCCCCTTTCTGTCCTCAGGGCCCAGAGAGAAGACACTCCTCCTGGAAACACCCCGCAGCGCCACAAGCGTGTGCTCTGTGGCCTCTTCTCTCTTCCTCAGTGCTGAAGGTCGCACAGCCCCACTGCTGAGAAACTGCTTCCATTTGGCAGGACACAACAGCCTGGGCAGGGGCACATGTAGAGTGCCCTGTGTCACATGTGGAGTTCCCCAAGTCACATGTGGAATAGCATGTGTCACAGGTAGAACAGCCTGAGTCACATGCGGAACGTCCTGTGTCACGTGTGCAGCGACTCCAGCCTGGCCACAGCCATGAGGTCCTGTTCCGTGCACAGGACCATCTGTGTATGGAACTTTCTTTTTTTTTTTTTTTTTTTTTGCTTTTTGGGTCACACCCGGCGATGCTCAGGGGTTACTCCTGGCTCTGCACTCAGGAATCACTCCTGGCAGTGCTCGGGGGACCATATGGGATGCCGGGGATCGAACCCAGGCCGGCATGAGCCGGCCACATGCAAGGCAAACGCCCTACCCGCTGGGCTATCGCCCCCAGCCCCTGTATATGGAACTTTCATCTTTTTTTTTTTTTTTTTTTTTTTTGGGGGTCACACCCAGCAATGCTCAGGGGTTTCTCCTGGCTCTGCACTCAGGAACCTCTCCTGGCGGTGCTCAGAGGACCATATGGGATGCGGGGATCGAAGCCAGGCGGGGCATGGGCCGGCGCGTGCAAGGCAAACGCCCTACCCACTGGGCTATCGCTCCGGCCCCTGGAACTTTTATCCCTGCCCTGTGCACTCACCTAGGGGAGACGACTGGCAGCTGTGCAGCTGGGAGGGCACAGAAGGATGGAGGGCCTTGGGACCAAGGGATGGCTCTCTATGGCAAAGGAGCTCATGGTGCAGGGTCTGCCACACAGCTGTCCTGTGCTGACCTCACACTGCCAGAAACACCTGACATGGAACCATTGCAGGGTCCGAGGGGGATGTGGCTCAGGACCTGTGGTCACACAGGGAACGCAGGAGTCTGTGGTCACGGGTAGTCGGGGGCTAGTGACAGGACAATCCGTGGAGATGGTAAGCCGCAGCAGGAAGCAGATGCATTCATGTGGTGGCAGGCACGGAACGACTTTCAGACTCAGGCTCAGGGGTCTGAGGCCATCAGCATGAGCTGCTCTGGAATGAGTAACACAAGGACCACGACTTGGACACACAACTGAGACCATTGCCTCAGCGCCCAGCTCGGGCCTGAGGGGTCTGGGCTCCACTAATTTATGTATCTGAGCTCCACGTCAGGAGCATTGGCTGCATGCAGGAAACCTCTGCTTCCCTCCCTGTCTGCCCCAGCGACACCCCGTCCCTGGGGAGGGGTGTGATGCGCTAAACTTGCCCTACTGCAGCGTCTCAGGACCCGGACGACACGTCCTTTGCCCCAGCTCAGCCAAGACGTCAGTGTCCCAATGCTGCTGTGTCCTACCACGGTGTCACCTCCATGCCACCTTCACACTGCAGATAGGAGCACAGCCCAGCTTGCGGTGGGGGTAGGAGCGGAGGGTTCTAGCATTATTATTCACTTACAAAGGTATACACCTTCGGGGGAGTATGTGTGCAATCTTGCCCACACATATAAGCATAGAGATGTGCCACATGTCTACACACATGCACTTGGCACATTTGTCCGCGTGTGCACACATATGTGTCCACGTGGCCATGCACACACCCATCTGTCTTTGCTCACATGTGCATGCAAATGCATGATCGTGTGCAGTGTACAAATGTGCGTGTACACACACCCAGCGCATACCTTGGGGTGTTTGCTACCGTGCTGAATCCAAAGTGGGCAGACTCGGGTGTTTCTCACCAACCAGACACCGCCGTTAGAGCGGGAGCCCAGGCAGCCATTCCCAGCCCCGCAGCGGGTGAGAAAGCAGATTCTGCCCCAGGATCCACTCACATGTCTCTGGCAGACCCTATCAACACCTGCTGGAACCCAGCTCTGACATGAAAGGGCTGAAGCTGGACTCTGCAGAGACAAGCTTTACCCCTGCTGGTGAGCCTGGCGGGGGAAGAGCAGAGTGGGAGGCAGGTGACCCTTCCAGGAGGACCCTGTGACCTCTGCCTTTCACATGGCATAGAAGGAAACTTTCTCATTTTATGGCGGGCCAGCATTAGTCCTCTGTCAGAGAAAAACAATGTTTGAAATCAATAAGGCATTGACGCATTAGAGGAAACTGTGAACTGGAGAGGATATTCAGGGATAACACACGTGCCTTGCATGCACCTGGCCCTGACTTGATTCCCAGCACCCCATAGGGACCCCCAGCACCACCAGCAGTGAGCACTGCCAGGTGTGACCCGAAGAAAAAAAAAAAAAAAAAGAGGCACCAGAGGGGAGATGCCACTGGAAGCTGGTGACAACCATGTCTTTAAAGCATTAAGAACATGGGGTCGAGACCATAGCACATAGGGTAGGGCGTTTGCATTGCACAAGGCCCACCCAGGTTCGCTCCCCAGCATCCCATATGGTCCCTCGAGCACCTCCAGGAGTAATTCCTGAGCGCAAGTAACCCCTGTGCATTGCCAGGTGTGACCCAAAAAAAAATCAAGAATGGGGGCCGGAGAGATAGCCCAGCGGGTAGGGCGTTTGCCTTACACGCGGCTGGCCTGTGCTGGCCCGGGTTCGATCCCCAGCATCCCATATGGTCCCCCGTAGCACCGCCAGGAGTAAATCCTGAGTGCAGAGCTAGGAGTAACCCCTGAGCATTGCAGGGTGTGACCCAAAAAAGAAAAAAAAAAAGAATGTTTGCATGGGGAACAAAGGTCCTTCAGACTGTTCTAAGGCCATGGATGGACTGAGGGAGGGGTGGGGAGACAACAGCCGCTGAGGCTGGTCACCACCCTCTGGGGGCACTGGAGACCATCCGGGCTGCTGCAGCATCCAGGTGCAGAGTCCACACTCTGCCAAGAAGCTGGGGCGGGGGTGGGCAGGCGGGGCTCTGGGCCCCTACAGCAGCCCCAGGGTCCACGTGGATACCGGGCTCTGCCCATGATCCCCGATCACAGTTCTTAACCCGGCCCGTCCCAACAAGAAGCCCCAGGCACTCCTGCAGAGATTATTTCCAGGCAAGTTCCCTGCAGTGGCCGAGCCGCCTCCGAGTCGGGGTGAGCATCGTTCGCCTCACTTCAGCACCGACCGGAGATCTCAGAGCGCAAAAGCTCACAGCTAGCCTGGCCGAGCGCGGAAAACGCTTCCGGCAGGTGCCCCTCGCGCCACCCTCTTATCCGCCCCCCGGTCAGGAGCCGGTAGCCGCTCCCGGCGCCGCCGCCCTCCCGCCGGCAGGGGCGCCCCGCCCCGCGCTCTGCCGGAAGTCCCGCCTCCGGTACCGGAAGTCTGGGCGTCAGGAACATGGCGGTGCCCACGGGCGCTAGAGCGTGGGGCCGGGGCGGCCGCGGGGCCCGCCGGAGGGGCGCGAGCGGGGGCCAGGGGGCGCTGAAGCGGCTGAAGCTGGCGGTGGAGGAATTCGTGCAGGCCACCTCGGGAGGCGACAGCGCCGGCGGCGGTGCAGGGCCCCGGCTGGCGGGGCGCGGGCGGCTCCGCGGGGAGGAAGAGCCGCCGGGAACTGAAGAAGGAGAAGCGGCGCCTGAAGAAGTCGCGCCGGCTGCAGCGGACCACGGGCCTCGAGGAAATCCCCGGGAGCACCGACACTTCCGGGAGCATCAAGACCCTTGAGAGCGTCGAGACTTCCGGGAGCACCAGGACCCCGGGAGCACCAAAACTTCAGGGAGCATCAAGACCCTTGAGAGCGTCGAGACTTCCGGGAGCACCAGGACCCCCGGGAGCACCAAAACTTCAGGGAGCATCAAGACCCTTGAGAGCGTCGAGACTTCCGGGAGCACCAGGACCCCGGGAGCACCAAAACTTCAGGGAGCATCAAGACCCTTGAGAGCGCGAGACTCGGGAGCACCAGGACCCCCGGAGCACCAAAACTTCAGGGAGCATCAAGACCCTTGAGGCGTCGAGACTTCCGGGAGCACCAGGACCCCGGAGCACCAAAACTTCAGGGAGCATCAAGACACCTGGGGCGTTGAAACTTCCAAGACCACCAGCACCCCCGAGAGTACCAGGCCCTCGAAGAGTACCGGGACCCCCGCGACCGCCGCTGCCCGGAAGAGAGGCCCTGCTGGCGGCCAACGAGGAGGAGGACCGCGAGATTCGGAAGCTGGAGGCGCTGCCTCGGCCTGAACAAGCGGCGGAAGAAGGGGCGCCAGCGACGCGGTGCCCCCGAGCTTCGCCCGCGACGGGCTAGACTATATCCTGGGGGCTCTGGGGTCGGGCCGGGCTGCGGCCTGTACGGCAGCGAGGAGGAGGAGGAGGAGAATGGGGCCCGCGGGGCTCCTGGAGAGTGATTCTGAAGAGGGAGGGGAGGACGGTGGGGAGGAGAGTGAGGACGGAGGGAAATGAGAGGGCAGGACAGTGGAGAGGAGAATGAGGACGGAGGGCAGAGGAGTGGGCAGGAGGACAGCGGGGAGGAGCGTGACTCGGGGAGGAGGCGTGACTCCGGGGAGGACTGTGACTCCGGGGAGGAGCGTGACTCCGGGGAGGACTGTGACTCCGGGGGAAGAGCGTGACTCTGGGGAGGAGCGTGACTCGGGGGAGGACTGTGACTCCGGGAGGAGGCGTGACTCGAGGTCAGCAAGCTGGGTGGTGGTCAGGAGTCCCCAGCCCAGAGCCGGGAGCTGGAAGAGGAGCCCCAGGGAAATGCAGGGAAAGCCACACAGCCCCGGCAGACACGGAGAGTTCGTTTTGCAGACGAAGACCATGGGAACAGCATGGAGCATGGCGCCCCACAGATCAGGTACCCTGGGGCCCTGTTGTTGTGTGAGTGACTGCTAGCCATGGGAATGGGGGAGCTGAGTGGGCCCTAGAGGCTATGTCCGAACTGAGAGCAAGCCTCGGGAGAAGTGCCTGGGCGCTGCCCGCTCCCCTGAGCTCCTCACCTCTCCCTGTGTCCCACCCCCAAAGCTGTTCCTTAATCCCGCTGCTGGGAGGGGTCATTTAATGTCGTTGGGTCCCAGGCCAGGACCTGCAGCCCTTTGTCTGTGCAGGCCATCTCACCCCGTAACCCCCTGTGCCCAGGAATTGCTCCTGGGGGGCTGGTGGGACACGGCAGTGCTGGCGGTGGAGCCTGGGTGTGCAGTGGGCAAGGCGGTGGCCTGGGCCTTGTGCTGCCTCCCGCCATCCCCCCACGCCGGAACTACAGCAGCAAGACTTTCTCTTTCACGTCCTTTCAGTTCCTGGGCACTGCTGGTCTGTGGCAGTGTCGACCCCGCCAGCCGGGGTCCCACGTGCAGCGCCTGTGCTCAGCCCTTCAAGTTGTTCTCCCAGCCTGACTTTGATTTCTCACATGGACTCAGTTGCTAGTCACTGACTCACTTTCCCCCAGAACCAGGGGCCATGCCGCCCAGCCTCCTCCCTCCATGCTGGAACCCAGGCAGGGCATGGGGGTTCTGTTGAGGGTTCTGAGGGCCGTGTTAGCAGGTCCTGCTCTGTGCTTGGTGCTGACAGGGCGGGTGGTGGAGAGAGTGCCCACAGGCAGGAGCGGGCACCTCTGGGGGGACGGTCCTGCCTCCATGGCTGAACTAAGTGACCGGATCCTTTCTGGCAGAATCTGTGTGGAAATGGCGAGAAGTATCTCCCACCCGCTGTGAGGCAGGCGGCGAGAGCGTGGATGCCCGGAAGCTCGAGGAGCTGGACAGGCTGAAGAAGATGGTCAAAGGCCTTGTTAACAGGTGAGTGCAGGGGCTGCAGAGAGCACAGCAGGTAGGGCGTGCCCACCCCAGGGTCCATCCCCACCTCCAGGAATGATTTCTGGGTGCAGAGCCGTCTCTATGTGGGACCCAAAACAACGAAAACCAAGCTGCAAGGGGTGAGTGGGGCAGCAGCCCTCACGCGTATGTTCCGTGAGTGTGACTTGCAGGCCACTGTCCACGGGTCTGGGACATCAGGTGCCCGAGTTCATCCGGGGCTCACTGGTGTCACCTGCACGTAGGTTCCCAGTGACAGGGACACTCATATCACACTTCCTACATGGGCGGGTGGCACATGGGCACTCCCACCTGTCGGGAGTCGGCGGGGTCCCCGACAGTGTCGGGACACAAGTTCTCTTCTACCTCCGAGGCCGCTGGGGAAACAGATGAAAACTCACAAGTCCAGCACAGTTCCAAAAAAGGTTTTTAATAGTACAAAAGCTCTACCACCGCAGTCTAATATAATGAAAGAACTCTAGCTCTGGTCAGAACTTAGACCATACAAGGGAGCCCAAGTCTCTCACCAAAGAGCGAGGATCTCACCCGAGAGGAGTCCTACCCAAAAGAAAGGGAAGAAGGCGAAGGGGCCTCAAGTCAGTCTCCTTATATACACCAAGGTAATCCTATCTGTGGACAGGGAGGGTCCTGTCAATAACCCTAAACAGTGTAGAAGGGTGGTGCCACACCCTATTACAGGTATAAACAAAGGATTATGCCAAGGACTAATCCCGAGATTATCTCTTATGTGAGATAATATCAGTAAATGCTCGAGATGAGAGCCTTCTACTGAGGCTATACCACCTACACGGCAAAGCCTGGCAAGCTACCCATGTTTTATTTACTTGTTATGCCAAAAACTAGTAACAATTATGGACCTCAGTTCCATGACCTGAAGAATGGTTTCGGGCTCCTCCTGTCCCTGGAGCAAGCAGATGCCCTTGGGATATACTTGCCTGTGACAGAACTCATGGAGATGAGTTACTAGTGCCCACTCAAGCAAATCGATGAACAATGGGAAGAGAGTGATACAGTGATACAGACAGTGATCTCTTATGTAAAACACTGGAGAGAAAGGGGGCTGATATAAAGTAATACATCTTAATTTCATGGGCTTCATGTAATCTAGATGGTACCCACAAGGTCCTCCTTATTTATTATCTGCACCAAGGTGTTTTTTTTTTCCTTTTTGCGTCACATCCAGTGATGTTCAGGGTTTACTTCTGGCTCTGCACTCAGGAATTCCTCCTGACGGTGCTCGGAGGACCATATGGGATGCCGGGAATTGTACCCAGGTCGGCCTCGTGTAAGGCCCTACCCACTGGACTATCGCTCCGGCCCTCCAAGGTGATTTCTGAGTATCTTGTTCTCCGTATACTGAAAGAGTCATACTCGCCTGCGTGAGGGCAAACTAGTATGATCCTTCCTATAATCTTAAATAGTCTCAACGTAGCCAGGGTGGTAGTCTCCTGGTAAATTCTAATTGTCCCATGCTGGGTGCAGTGGGTAAAAAGAGGAGCTGTGCCCAATCTAGAAAACAGAAGTCTTAGTAGATGTATAAGTCAGAAGTTATTCAGAGTCAAGGTGACTTCTGTAACTGCCACGCCCTCTATCAGTGTTTACATAGAAGAGAGGTCTCATTAGAATGAACCTTGCCTTAAGAACATGTAAGTAGATTAAGCTGTGAGTGGGTAAAGCAGCAGAGCTCCCAGACTAGCTAAGCCTGTCATCCAACACCCACCCATAGCTGAAACTTCTGCACATCCGCGAACAGGTGAACACCCACACACCTGCTCACAGAGATACACCCATATACACACACAGAGGTGACGTGCAGAATACTCACCCACAGGTGACACAGTGGCACAGGTGACATTTCTGTATACCCGCACAGGTGTCTTTTCTGCACAGCTGCTCACAGATGACACACTGGCACACCCACGCACAGGTGACACGCCCACACATCTCTGAGGGGCTCACCTGAGCATGGCTCTCAGACTCCCCAAATCACTTTTGGTCCTGCCAGGCCCTGGACTGTCCTCGCTCCTGCCTGTGTCACCCGACACTCGCTTGGGCTGTGTCTGCCTGTGTCACCCGACACTTCGCTTGGGCTGTGTCTGCCTGTCACCCTGACACTCGCTTAGGCTGTGTCTGCCTGTCACCCTGACACTCGCTTGGGCTGTGTCTGCCTGTGTCACCCGACACTCGCTTGGGCTGTGTCTGCCTGTGTCACCCGACACTCGCTTGGGCTGTGTCTGCCTGTGTCACCCGACACTCGCTTGGGCTGTGTCTGCCGTGTCACCCGACACTCGCTTGGGCTGTGTCTGCCTGTGTCACCTGACACTCGCTTGGGCTGTGTCTGCCGTGTCACCCCTGATACTCGCTTGGGCTGTGTCTGCCTGTGTCACCTGACACTCGCTTGGGCTGTGTCTGCCTGTGTCACCTGACACTCGCTTGGGCTGTGTCTGCCTGTGTCACCCTGACACTCGCTTGGGCTGTGTCTGCCTGTGTCACCTGACACTTCGCTTGGGCTGTGCCCGTGTCACCTGACACTCGCTTGGGCTGTGTCTGCCTGTGTCACCTGACACTCGCTTGGGCTGTGTCTGCCGTGTCACCCAACACTCGCTTGGGCTGTGTCTGCCTGTGTCACCCGACACTCGCTTGGGCTGTCTCTGCCTGTGTCACGGACACTCGCTTGGGCTGTGTCTGCCTGTCACCCTGACACTCGCTTAGGCTGTGTCTGCCTGTCACCCTGACACTTTCGCTTGGGCTGTGTCTGCCTGTGTCACCCGACACTCGCTTGGGCTGTGTCTGCCTGTGTCACCCGACACTCGCTTGGGCTGTGTCTGCCTGTGTCACCCGACACTCGCTTGGGCTGTGTCTGCCGTGGTCACCCGACACTCGCTTGGGCTGTGTCTGCCTGTGTCACCTGACACTCGCTTGGGCTGTGTCTGCCGTGTCACCCTGATACTCGCTTGGGCTGTGTCTGCCTGTGTCACCTGACACTCGCTTGGGCTGTGTCTGCCTGTGTCACCTGACACTCGCTTGGGCTGTGTCTGCCTGTGTCACCCCTGACACTCGCTTGGGCTGTGTCTGCCTGTGTCACCTGACACTCGCTTAGGCTGTGCCCGTGTCACCTGACACTCGCTTGGGCTGTGTCTGCCTGTGTCACCTGACACTCGCTTGGGCTGTGTCTGCCGTGTCACCCAACACTCGCTTGGGCTGTGTCTGCCTGTGTCACCCGACACTCGCTTGGGCTGTGTCTGCCTGTGTCACCCGACACTCGCTTGGGCTGTGTCTGCCCGTGTCACCTGACACTCGCTTGGGCTGTGTCTGCCGTGTCACCCTGATACTCGCTTGGGCTGTGTCTGCCTGTGTCACCCTGACACTCGCTTGGGCTGTGTCTGCCTGTGTCACCTGACACTCTCTTGGGCTGTGTCTGCCTGTGTCACCCGACACTCGCTTGGGCTGTGTCTGCCTGTGTCACCCGACACTCTTGGGCTGTGTCTGCCTGTGTCACCCGACACTCTCTTGGGCTGTGTGTGTCTGCCCGTGTCACCTGACACTCTCTTGGGCTGTGTCTGCCCGTGTCACCCTGACACTCGCTTCGGCTGTGTCTGCCTGTGTCACCCTGACACTCTCTTGGGCTGTGTCTGCCCGTGTCACCTGACACTCGCTTGGGCTGTGTCTGCCTGTGTCACCTGACACTCGCTTGGGCTGTGTCTGCCTGTGTCACCCGACACTCGCTTGGGCTGTGTCTGCCGTGTCACCCGACACTCGCTTGGGCTGTGTCTGCCTGTGTCACCTGACACTCGCTTGGGCTGTGTCTGCCGTGTCACCCTGATACTCGCTTGGGCTGTGTCTGCCTGTGTCACCTGACACTTCGCTTGGGCTGTGTCTGCCTGTGTCACCTGACACTCGCTGGGCTGTGTCTGCCTGTGTCACCCTGACACTTTCGCTTGGGCTGTGTCTGCCTGTGTCACCTGACACTCGCTTGGGCTGTGCCCGTGTCACCTGACACTCGCTTGGGCTGTGTCTGCCTGTGTCACCTGACACTCGCTTGGCTGTGTCTGCCGTGTCACCCGACACTCGCTTGGGCTGTGTCTGCCTGTGTCACCCGACACTCGCTTGGGCTGTGTCTGCCTGTGTCACCCGACACTCGCTTGGGCTGTGTCTGCCCGTGTCACCTGACACTTCGCTTGGGCTGTGTCTGCCGTGTCACCCTGATACTCGCTTGGGCTGTGTCTGCCTGTGTCACCCCTGACACTCGCTTGGGCTGTGTCTGCCTGTGTCACCTGACACTCTCTTGGGCTGTGTCTGCCTGTGTCACCCGACACTCGCTTGGGCTGTGTCTGCCTGTGTCACCCGACACTCTTGGGCTGTGTCTGCCTGTGTCACCCGACACTCTCTTGGGCTGTGTGTGTCTGCCCGTGTCACCTGACACTCTCTTGGGCTGTGTCTGCCCGTGTCACCCTGACACTCGCTCGGCTGTGTCTGCCTGTGTCACCCTGACACTCTCTTGGGCTGTGTCTGCCCGTGTCACCTGACACTCGCTTGGGCTGTGTCTGCCTGTGTCACCTGACACTCGCTTGGGCTGTGTCTGCCCGTGTCACCCTGACACTCGCTTCGGCTGTGTCTGCCTGTGTCACCCTGACACTCGCTTGGGCTGTGTCTGCCCATGTCACCCCTGACACTCGCCGGCTGTGTCTGCCTGTGTCACCCTGACACTCTCTTGGGCTGTGTCTGCCCGTGTCACCTGACACTCCTTGGGCTGTGTCTGCCTGTGCCATCCCTGACACAAGGGCTGATGTGTCTCATGTCTGTTCTGCCGGCCCCCAGGCTCAGTGAACCTAACCTGGCGTCCATCAGCGGGCAGCTGGAGGAGCTGTACATGGCCCACAGTAGGAGGGATGTGGCGCCACGCTGACCGAGGCCCTGCTGCGCGCCTGCGCCCGACACCCCACACCCAGCCGCCTGCTGATGGAGCACGTCCTCCTGGTCAGTGTGCTTCACTGCACGGTAGGCATCGAGGTAGGTGTCGCCCACCACAGCCCCCTTCGTGCCTGTGTCCCCTGCCCTGTGGGTGGACCAGCGCCTGCCTGAAACCTTCCTCATGACTCTGGGGTCCGTGAATGTCTATGGAGATGGGTGTGCTCCTGGAGAGCAACCCTATCGCTGGCCAGTGTGGGGTGGGTCACACCTGGAGGTGGCGCTTCTCCATGAGTAGTGCTCGGGCCCGTGGGTCACTGCTCTCCCTTCTCTCTCGTGGGCGCACCAAGGGTGGCTCCCACGCGGTGCCTCTGGCTTTTTGTGTCCAGGGCTGGCTCCATCCTCCTCGGTGCCCGTCTTGATTATGTCTTGCCACACTACCAGCCAACCCCACCCACACCCTGGTTCTAGCTACTCGAAGGTTGCCCCCAACCTTTGCCCTGCTGTTACCCTGAGGGGGTCCCCCTCTGTCCCGCCAGGTAGGGGCACACTTCCTGGAGGCCGTGGTGCGGAGGTTCGACGCCGCCTACCGAGCAAGGGCAGCGGGAAGGAGTGCGCGAACCTGCTGTGCCTCGTGGCGCATCTCTACAACTTCCGCGTGGTGCACGCGCGCCTGGTCTTCGGCGTCCTGCGGAAGCTCGTGAGCACGTTCTCAGAGCAGGATGTGGAGCTGGTCCTGCTCGTGCTGAAGGCCGCGGGCTTCTCGCTGCGCAGGGACGACGCCCTGGCCCTGAAGGAGCTCATCGCCGAGACCCAGCGCAAGGCCAGCAGCGCGGACGCACAGCTGCGGGAGCAGAACAGGGTGGGCACCACATGGTGACGACTCAGGGGCTCCAGGCAAGGGAGAGTCAGGGGGTCATTGCTGCGGGTGCCGGGGTGGGGGTTGGCTGGGCTCAGGCTGATGGCGCCTCCCAGGTGCGCTTCATGCTGGAGGCCATGCTGGCCCCTCAAGAACAACGACGTGCGCAAGGTCCCGGGCTACGACCCAGAGCCGGTGGAGCGGCTGCGGAAGCTGCAGCGGACCTTGGTGAGTCTGTGTGCAGCCCAGCGGCAGCCCTTCCCGGGGCACAGCCCGCACTCCACCGTGGCCTGGGACAGAGCTGCAGATGTATGCAGTCCCTCCCCAGAGACGGGGCGCTAGGGAAGCCCACAAACTCACCAGCCCCCACAGGTGCGCAGTGCCAGCTCCGGCTCAGACACACAGCTCCGTGTCTCCTGGGACAACATCCTCAACGCCGAGCAGACTGGGCGCTGGTGGATTGTGGGGTCCGCGTGGAGTGGGGCCCCAATGATTGAGGGCGACGCCCGAGGGAGCCCGCAGAAGCCGCTGGCAGGAAAGGTACGACCCCACAGCCCTGATGCTTAGCAAAGCACACACACACACACACACACACCATTATACTCGCTTCCATGGAAACCTTGGGCTAGCCTTGCCGGTGTGTGATCTGGACAGCTCGGTGGTTTTCTCTCGAAAAGCGTTTAAGGGTGCAGTGACCGAGACCTGAATCAGGCATCACACAGGCAGGCAGAACCTGTGCTCCAGCCCATAAGCAATCCCTCTCCGTCCAAGAAGGGTTCATTTATGAGGGGGAGGCCACACAGCAGTGGTCAGGACTTACTCCTGGTGGGCTCTAGGGACCATATGGGGTGCCGAGGATCAAATTGGGTCAGTTGCATGTAAGGCAAATGCCCTCACTGCTGTATTATCTCTCTGGCCACCCTAGAAGAATTCTTACTCAGATGCCCCTGAATGTGGGACATAAGTTTCTGAAGCCAAGGGCAGGAGGGGAGGCAAGTCAGGGACTGTGCAGGGCGGCCCAGCACCCTGAGCCTCTACCTCAGGCTGCATTTCGGGGAGGGGCAGTAAGTCCATGCTAGAACCCAGGTGTTCCTGGTGCTGCTGTCCAGGACATCGTCCAGTCATTGCTGTGAGGTCCATCATGTTCTGCCCCCAAGTTCTCTCAGCCACACTGGCCCCAGTGTGGAGTTGGGACTGTGCGTCTGATGCCTGGTCCCCTCAGGTCAGCGCCACGCTGCTGGAGCTGGCCCGGAAGCAGAGGATGAACACCGATGTCAGGAGGAGCATCTTCTGCACCCTGATGGCCAGCGAGGACTTCTTGGATGCCTTTGAAAAGCTGCTCCGGTAAGCTGGGTGTCTGCTACCCCATCATGGAGCTAGGCCCAGCACCTCCGTACCCGAGGCAGCAGGGCTCTTGGTGGTTAGCCAGTGGTTGGCAACTGCAGATCCCAGCACGGGATTTACCAGCTGTGGATCTCCGTGCTGTGGGCTGGCAGGAATTGTTCGGAGCCATGTGAGAGCCCAATCTCCAGCAAACGTCCAGTGGTGCTTCTGCGGCCAGTTGTGGGATGTGGAGGTCCACAAGCTTTTCCCCAGCCTCTGAGCAACCTTGTGTCCCTGCTGAGGCACCTCTTGGCAGCATTGGTCTGCCTTCACACAAGGTTCTCTGTGAACTCTGCAGGCAGTACCAGCCCCCGCACCTCAGACAGGCCCTGGAGCCCCTTGGGCTGTGGTACCCTCACAGATCCTCAAACGTGAGGGCACCACAGCCAAGCGTGGTGCCTGCAGCCTCTGGGGGATCACACTCTGAGCTATTCCTGGGAAGCATCTGAGATTGGGCCGTCCCCACACTGCATGGCACCTCAGGGCACACCAGGAGCGATTCCTGAGCTACAGGCGGGCAGAACCCTAGAACCAGCCAAGCAACAAAAGCACAATCGTAGCATCTTCCTGCACGTGCTTCATATCTGGGCCGAGATAGAAGGAAAGTAGCGGCACGGGACACTGGTGTCGGGGTGTGGGGGGACCATCTGTGGGGTCCCTGGCGGAGTGCTGCTCTGTGATCCCCACCAGGCCCCCCCATTTCTAAGTGGCCCCCTGTCCTGGGCAGCAGCTGTTCCTCCTCCCACTGCTTGGGTGCTGTCTCCTGCCCTCCTTGGGGACCGTGGTGGCCGCTCTTAGCCTGTCAGTGGAGCCTGTGCCAGAGGCTTCATGCCCTGGGGGGAACCCAGCACCTCTGGTGCAGGGCCTTGTGGGCAGCGTGTCCACTCAGGGTGCCTCTGCTTGCTGCAAGGACGAGAGCTCCAGCCGCTGCCTCAGCCACACTGGGGCAGGACTCGGGCCTCACCTCTGCAGGAGCTGGAGGGATTGGGTGGGGCCCACACACCCACCTCACCTGCACCCCCACACCCCTTACCTGCACCACGACCCCAGGCAGGGGCTCCCTCCGCTGAGCCCGCCGTGTGTCTGCAGGCTGGGCCTGAAGGAACAACAGGAGGCGGGAGATCGCTCACGTGCTCGTGGACTGCTGTCTGCAGGAGCGCGCCTACAACCCCTTCTACGCCTTCCTGGCCGCCAAGCTCTGCGCTCATGAGAGGCGCCTACAGGTGACTGGCTCGCAGGGGGTGGGGAGACCTGGCCCCTCCATTGCTGCTCCCCAGGCTACGTGAGGCTCGTATTTCGCTCCCCTGCCCAGGTGGCAGCAGCAGGCAGCTGAGAAAGACCAGGAGGGGCTTGAGCACCGCTGGAGTGAGCTTCCCCTGTGGGTGGCGAGGGTACAGGGTGCGCCTGAGTGCCAGCTGCTGCCTTCTCTGGTGACGTGCCTCACTCTGTTCTCACGGCTCCTTAGATCACTTTCCAGTTTAGCTTATGGGACAAGTTTCGGGACCTGGAAAATCTGCCAGCCACCAACGTCTCTAATTTGGTTCACCTGGCGGCCCATCTGTTGAAGACCAAGTCACTTCCACTCTCCATCCTAAAGGTGAGGGGCCTCCCGCCGGAACACAGCCGTGACCCTGGAGTGACCCGCCCCCGGGGTTCCGTGTTCCTCCAGTGCCCTTTGGTGCACACCCGTGGGCCACAGTCCTCGCCTGGATCAGGCGGCAGCCAGCTCTGCATCCCCTTTCTGGTGCTTCTTCCTGTGAGCGTCCAAGTTTGCTGTTGTTGAGGTCCGCGAAGGCCCCTGCTCACTCATGGGGTTGGGCACGCATCGCTTGGCCCACATCAGTCCCGTGGTGTTTACACTGTGAAGGCGTGTCCTTACAGACTGGAGAACATTGGTCTCATTCCAGAGTGTTTCCACTGGGGCCACAGAGGGTCAGGGGGTGAGGTCCTTCCAACAGCCACTTTTTCTCAAACTGGGAGTAGGACTGAAGCCCAGGCTTTGTGTACAGGAGACCCAGGTGCCTTCCCAGAACTGTGGGTACAGGGCCGGAGCGATAGCCCAGCGGTAGGGTGTTTGCCTTGCATGCGGCCAGCCCATGCTGGCCGGGTTCAATCCCCTGGCATCCCATATGGTCCCCCCACGCACCGCCAGGAGCAATTCCTGAGTGCAGAGCCAGGAGTAACCCCTGAGCATTGCTGGGTGTGACCCAAAAAGCCAAAAAAAAAAAAAAAAACTGTGGGTACAGCCCCAAAGCAAACTGAAATGGGCTTGTAAAATGTGGGGCAGGACACAACATAGAAGTTGGCTCTAGATGCACGCAGAAACTTCTGCAGGGCGAGCAGGTACAGCAGATAGCCTTACACACGGCCGATTCGGGTTCCATCTCTGGCATCCCATGTGGTGCCCCGAGCACCGCCGGGAGTAATTCCTGAGTGCAGAGCCAGGAGTAACCCCAGAGCCTCGGCGGGTGTGACCCAAAATGCTGGAAAAGTGGGCTCTGTCAGCTTCTTGCTCCGCCCGACACAGGTGGTGGAATTCAGTGAACTAGACAGACCCAGAGTCCACTTCCTGCGGAAGCTGCTGTCTGTGCTGCTGGTGGACACGGAGCCCGAGGACCTAGCCGCCATCTTCACCAGGTGAGTCTGGGCAGTGGTGGGAGCGCATGCACAGTCACTGGGGCGGAAGACGGGGCCTGGCTCGTGGTGTGGGCTGATTCCTTCCAGGCTGTCCGACAACCCGAAGCTGGGCTTGCTGCGGGAGGGCCTGAAGCTCTTCATCAGCCACTTCCTGCTGCGGCCGGGCGGCGCGCTGCCACCCCAGGAGGCCGCCTTGCTGCAAGAGAGAGCCGAGCTCAGCACACGGGCCCTGCAGGGCAGGGGCGGCGCTGAGGATGTAGCAGACAGCACTGCCCCGTCCAGCCTCCACCTGGGACTCTGCTGGTAGCTGGATATGGACTATTGGAGGTGGTTCTTGGGTTCAGGGCCACGCCTCTTCTGTGTTTGAGACCATCTGAAGTTCTCGTGTAGTGGATGAGGACAAGCCCCTGACGGCACCCCCAGCCCGAGACTGGCATGGAGCTCCTTTTGTCAGGGTGAACTGGCCCACTAGGGGGCGCCACACCCCTCAGAAACGGCTGCATCTCTGTTGGCTGCAAATGTTTCAGAGCCATCAGCTGGAGGTGCTGTAAGTACTTGGCACACCCGAGGCCCACTGCATCACCATGCTCCAGGGCAGAGAGGCAGCCAACTTCTTTTGGCAGATCCCCGAAAGGAGCTGCGTGAATCCGGCGGCCTTGATGCAGGTGTCAGGACCCCCTGCCAGGGCTCCAGATGCTGACTCAAGCTGCTGCCCCCAACGCCCAGCACGCTCTCCACGGATGTGTCGGGACTTCCTAGGACCCCCCACCTGCCCTTCCCAGCAGACCCTTGGCCTGGGCCGCCACTGCCTGCCCCATTTCGGGGTCTAAGTGCTACCCCTTAGCCTTGGTCCCTGGAGACCCTTGTGTCCACCCCTTCTCAGGGGCTTCCCATGAGACATGCAGGGAGCAGCCCAGCGGGTCAGTGCTGAGACCACAGCGCAGCAGTAGGGAGTTCCCTGACCTTGGCTGCCTGGCACAGGGCTACTCTGACTCTAGACTGAAGGGCTCCTCACCACAAGGGTCCCTGACGCTCAGGCCATGGGGGAGGCTAAGGCTGCATGGGGGATGCCTGTGGGGTATGTGTGGAGCGCTTGTAGGGGCAGAGCCGCACCCACACTGGCCTGTGACACCTCACGTGTCCCGTTCCAGCCAGACTCCGCAATAAAGCCCTGTGGCTCTGGGCCTGCTGTGCTGCTCTGTCCACGCGAGCAGCCGCGCGCTGACACTGCGTGGGGCGGGTGTCTGTACCCAGGAGCGCAGCCATTGGCTTGTGAGGAAATTGGAAACCTTGTGCCTGGTGTCAGGACTCTGGACTCGCCTGTGGAGACTACAGGGTCTCTTCCGCAGCTCTGAAACAGGCATGAGGGACTGACATTCTCAGTGCTGAGTTGTCGGCCCTCTGAAAACTCATTTCATGTTTGGCCTCGATCTCACGGAGGCTTGGGGCGGGGCGGGCGCATGATCCCAGGCCTGTCCCTGCTTCACCTGCCAAGGAGTGTGTGCTAGAGGGACCTCACCAGCGCCAGCTGCGGGCAGCTCTCAGTAGCCTCCAGGTCCCTCCCAGGAGTTGCCTCCAGGCGCTGCCTTTGAGGGCGCTCTTGTGACCTTGCTGGGGGTGTGGGCAGAAACCCCTAGGTCCGTGTGTGATGGCCTGCAGCACCAGGCCTGATGGGCCTAATGGTGGTGTGTCCAGCCCTTGGCCAAGGAGGGGCCCTGTGACGTCCTGCTTCGCTCCCAGCCACTCCCCTTACCTGCACAGGCCCTTCGGGGCGAGTCCCAAGGCAGCAGGGTGGCGGGTCCTCGTTCTGGTTCAGCGCATGGCAGCTGCCACTGTGCTTTCCTGCTAAAGGATGTCAGTGCCACGGCTGGCTCTGCCCAGGGAGTCCCAGTAGGAGACAACAGATGGAGCCCATAGCCGGGTTCTTGCCAAGGCCCCTGGGGAAAGCGACTCCCCGCAGTCCTCAGCACGGCTCCAGTGTTGTGTGGAACCGTCAGGCACCACAGTTCTTTTCTTTTAGGGGGTCACGCTCAGCAATGCTTAGGGGCTACTCCTGGCTCTTGCCCTCAGGAATTACCTCTAGCCATGCTCAGGGGACAATATGGGATGCCGGGATTGAACCGGGTCGGCCACATGCAAGGCAAATGCCCCCCTGCCGTACTCTCCAGCACCAGACACCACAGTTCTTTTAGGCTCTGCTGAAGCCTTCAGCATGTCCCCAGCATAGCCACAATAGTGCCCAGCTCTGGAAATGCCTCCTAGAACCTTCTCCTCGTAGTGGAGAACCAAGAAAAACCTTCAGGCTACTGACCATGTCCCACTGTGGGGCTCGTGAGACCCTTCCTGTGGACAGCGTGTGTGTGTCTGGCGTCCTTCCCTGAACAGCTGTGTGGGCATTCCCTGTCCTCACTTCCGCCACCATGACTCTTCCTCACTTATGTCACATCTGCCGCTGGAACCGTGACGGTGGGCCCTGGTGTTGTGGGGTCTGGATTCAGAGTCCCCTGACCTGTGGGGTTCACAGTTCTACCCAGTGCTCCCTGGAACCACAGCCCCTCACCGCAATGGTGAATAAGCAAAGGTCCAGATACCCTGTGAGAACTAGAAAACTAGGACAAAAATCCTCAACGAAACAGCCCCAAGGACAGGCAGGACGTGCGTCAGAATGGTTTCCAGCCCCGAGCCCCTCTGAGCTCTGCCGGTGTGGCCCCAAAACAAAACCGAAGATGTTAAAGCAGTAGCACACTGCCAGGACCCTTGCACACGACCAAGCTGCGTTCAACTCCCAGCATCCCATACGGTCCCCTGACTTCTCCCAGGAGTGATTCCTGAGTGCAGAGCCAGGAGTAACCCCTGAGCATTGCCAGGTGTGACCCAAAACACACAAAAGTACAGTGGTAGGACACTTGCCTGGCACATGACCAACCTAGGTTCAATCCCCGGCATCCCATATGGTCCCCTGAATGCTCCCAGGAGTGATTCCTGAGTGCAGAGCCAGGAGTAACCCCTGAGCATTGCCAGGTGTGACCCAAAACACACACACACACACACACACACACACATGTACATCTTAACAATTGAGAGCTTGCCCACAAACGAGTGGGGGGGAAACGGGTTAGGTGGGGAGAGGAAGACTTTTGGCCTTGCTGCAGCTGACATAAGTTCAATCCCTGACACCCCATGGTTTCCCCCAAGCCCCACCAGGAATGATCCCTGAGCACTGAGTGAAGAGTAAGCCCAGGGCCGGAGCCATAGACCAGCGGGTAGGGCGTTGCCTTGCGTGGCCGGCCTGTGCCGGCCGGGTTCAATCCCCAGCATCCCATATGGTTCCCGAGCACCACCAGGAGTAAAAGAGTAAGCCCTGAACATAGCGAGGTATGGCCCCAAAAATTAAGTTTTTCTTTTTTTTCTCTCGGGTCGCACCTGGCAATGCTCAGGGGTTACTCTTGGCTCTGCACTCAGGAATTACTCCTGGCAGTGCTCGGGGACCATATGGGATGCCGGGGACCAAAGCCCGGTCAGCCACATGCTAGGCAAACACCCTCTGTACTATGACTCTGACCCCCCAAAAATGAAGTTGTTCAAAAACCACGTTGTTAGTGCAGTCCCTGTCACAATGCAGTGGCAGTCTTGAAGGCAATAGAGTGAGCGGCACTGAGACGTGCGTGGGGTCACAAACCCTGAACAAAACCACCCTGGGAAAAAGGGAAAGAGCAGCTCCCACTCATTCCTACACAGCCGTAGTGACCCAGCCCAGTATTGGACAAGCACACAAGGACCTGTGAGTGATTGAGCCCCACGTCAATCTGGACACCTGGACACCGCACTGAGTTCCTGACGGGGAGTCCTGAGCCAGCACGGGAAGCCGTGGAGTGTGTGACGGCACCGCCAGGAAGTAATTCCTGAGTGCAGAGCCAGGAATAACCCCTGAGCATTCCTGGGTGTAACCCAAAAAAGAAAAAGAGATCCCAAAACTCAGTCCCGCTGTCCACCAGTACGGGGTCGGGATGCCCCAGTCACTGCCCAGCCGGCCCGACACGTGCGACAGGGTCCCCAGCAGCTGTGTTCTCGGAACCTCAGGCATGAGGGAGGCCAAACAAAGGGCTCTCCAAGTGCTGTTGGAGTCTCGGTTTGGGAAGCTTCCAGAATGCCTGAATCAGAGACAGCCTCCAGAATGTGGAGGTGCCCCATGCTGGCTGCTCCCCCCCCCACCCCCATTCCCTCACAGCTCTGGGGGAAATTCCCAGGGGTGACCTTGCTCCTATGAAAAATGCTGTTTGCCCAGGACTGATGAAAGGGAGGCTTGGGGCCCCCAGGGCGCTCCTGCGGATAACAGCCCATGTGTCCCCTGCTGGGCACCTGATAGGACTGACCTTGAGCAACTGTGAGGACCCCCTTCCCAATGGCGGGGACCTCCGCCGCAGCCTCCTGGCCCCCAGCCCCTTCTGTTGGAGAGGGGCACTGTCACATTTCCAGCAGAGGCAGATCCCGGGCCCACAGGACAGACGATGCTGCTGTGCGGCTGCTGATGGGGTCAGTTACAAGTCCTCCTGTAGGTCACATTGTGTCTGTCCTGTCCCTGCACACTGTCACATCGCAGCACAGGACACCCAAGTGCTGGTACCTCCTGAGACAGTCACCTCTGAGTTAGTACCCCAAGGTGGTGACCCTAAGACAAGTATGGTGACCCTGAGATAGTGATTGACCCTATAACAGTGATCTCTGAGTCAGTGACCCAAGATAGTGACCCTTGAGTTGGTGACCTCTGAGATAGTGACCTCAAGACAATGACACCCTAAGAAGGTGGTCCCTGAGATAGCACCCCTGAGATGGTGATCCTGATAGGGTAACCCTTGAGACGGTGACCCCTGAGACAGTGACCCCAAGATGGTGACCTCTGAGGTAGTGACCTCAAGACAATGACCCCCTAAGACAGTGACCCCTGCATCAATGACCCTGAGACAATGATCCTCGGCACACAGCAGACCCAGGTTCGATCCCCGGCATCCCATATGGTCCTCGGAGCACTGCCAGGAGTAATTCCTGAGTGCAAAGCCAGAAGTAACCCCTGAGCATCGCCAGGTGTGACCCTTCCCCAAAAGAAAGATAGGGCCGGAGAGATAGTCCAGCGGGTAGAGTGTTTGCCTTGCACGCTGCCAACCCAGGTTCGATCCCTGGCATCCCCTATGGTCCCCTGAGAACTGCCAGGGAGTAATTCCTGAGTGCAGAGCCAGGAGTAACCCCTGAGCATTGCTGGGTATGACCCAAAAAAAGCAATAAATAAACATAAATAAATAAATAAATAAGACAATGGTCCCCTGAGACAGTGACCATGAGGTGGGGACTCTTAAACAGTAACCCCGAGATGGTGACCCCAAGAGAGAGACCCCCTGTGTCGGTGACCCATGTGACTCCAGAGACCGTGACCTGAGACGGTGACCTTGAGTCAGTAACTAATCACCCATTGCGTCCCTGGGGGATCATCAGGCTTCATCTGCTCAGGGTCCCCACTGCAGCACCACCCGTGGGCTCTGGAGCATCTACAGCTGTCTGTAGCTCCCAGATCCTGTAGGAGACCCCCAGACACACAGGCAACAGGCTGCACCCCAGCCCTTATGAGGGAGCAAGACCCTTTGCCAGGGAAGCTCATGAGGGGCCTCTCAGACTCACCCTCCTCCGCTCATCACTTCTCAATCAGGGTCTCCCCCTGTCCCTGAAATGGGAATTGCAGCTGCCCTGGGTACACCATACTCCACCATACTCAGGGCTTCTCTGCAAAGCCCACAGCATACGGAGTTTGGGGTGCAGGGCAGGAGATTAAAGCAGCAAGCACCATCTCACACCCCTTTATGGGGTACAGTCCTCCCTGCCCTCTCCGGCCCCCTGCTGACTGGAGTCCAGTTGCTCATGACCCCACGGCACAGGCTGGCATGGGCGGGCACTGGCATCCGTAGGGCAGCAGCCACAGCCACAATCAGAGCTCAGGGCCCGACTGCAGGTGCCCACTCACCTGCTCTCAGCCCCCTCTGATTCAGTCACACGCCGCACCCCTGTATTCAGTTAGCTGAGCCAGTCTGTGGACATGGAGAATCATGGGGTCTCTGCAACTCACTCCTGCCCTCAGGTGGGCTCCGTGGGGTTGTGAGACATCTGTTGAAGGGTGCTCTGGGTGCTCTGGCTCCAGGGGACTCCAACGGGGAAGTCCTGGACACCAGGGTGGGCCTGGAACTGGTCACCCTCATCGTTCAGGGTCTCTCCCGGATCAGTTGGCTGGGTGCTGCAGCATGACTGGAGGGGGAGCTGGGGTAGGATTGGGGGCCCCTACCCTAGCCCCCCACCACCTGTGCCATCAGCTCTGTCCTGCCTGAGGAGGTGCCACCTCATAGCCGTCGATCAGTGGCTTCTGACCCTAGTCAGAGCCTAATGCAGCGCTTTGGTCATTGGGCGAGCCAAGTCCAGGGTCCCCTTCTCTCTTGTCTGCCTCTGCAGGGCCTGACTTCCCACACTGATTCTCCAAGCTAGGGAGATGATGGGGATGGGGATGGGGCCGTGTCTCAGGAGAGGCAGGACTCGGGGTGCCTCCCGCCCTTCAAACTGAGCCACTAACGAGAATCTCCTGCTTGCTCGATCCCACCCAGTACTGACCACATTTCTGATTTGTGGGGCCCTGTGAAGCTTTCATGGATGTGGGTGATCCCTGCCATGGACCCCTGGGACCATGGAATCCACCCAAGATGATGGAATCTTCATGGGAACTGGGGACTACAGGACCCACCTAGGACCCACAGACTGTGAGAGATCCACTGAGGATTGTGGGATCCACCAGTGACTATGAGGATCCAACCAGGGGCCCTAGATGTGGGACCCACGCAGCACTATGGGATCCGTCTGGGACTCTGGGGCTGTAGGATTCACCAGGGACCCCTGTGGAACTGTGGGATCCATCCTGGACCCAGGACCATGGAATCCACTCAGGCCCCTATGACCATAGGATCCACTCAGGCCCCTATGACCGTGGGATCCACTCAGGCCCCTATGACCGTGGGATCCACTCAGGCCCCTACGACTGTGAAACCCCTGGGTCCCCTGCCCGTGCTCAGACTCTGCTCTGGGGCTTGCACAGCTCTGGTCAGACACCCTCCCAACACTGTCACCCCACAGCCCCTTCTTGAGCCCCAGCTGCTCACAGATTTTTTATACCCCCTTTTTTTTTTTTTTGTTTTTGGTTCACACCCGGTGATGCTCAGGGATTACTCCTGACAGTGCTCAGGGGACCATATGGGATGCTGGGAATTGAATCCTGGTTGGCCGTGTGCAAGGCTTACACCCTACCTGCTGGACTATCACTCCGGCCCCAACCCTCCTAAGCTTTGGGGACCTCCATACAGGGATCCAGGAAACCTGGCCCAGCTACCCCCGCCATGGCCCTTGCTCTCTGTGGAATAATGAAGCGCTTTGTTGGCTGCATGAGAGGCTGATAAAGGCAGAACTACCGCATCACCTGAGATTAGGGGGCAGCTGGGCACTGGCAATGGGGCGACATTTATGAGTAAATAGAATTTGTTTCTGTTCTCAGATTAGAAAGGTCAGGGTGGTTTAACCTGCGGGGCAGCTCAGACGCATTATGGCTGGGAAAGAAAACACCGGCACCATTAAAAGTGAATTACTTTGTTTCCTGAAGATACAGGACAGAGGCCCGCCAGGCCATTCCTGGGGCCCAGGTGAGGTCTGGACCCCGCCCTGCAGAGCAGCTGGAATTGGGACCCTGGCATTGTCTGGGAAGCTGCCAGGGCACCTGGGGAAGGTTCTGGGTGTCCTTGCCTGGATGCTGTGGGGGGTGTGGCTGCATGCCCGCCCCCAGCAGGATGCTTCTCTCTGCTCTTTGCCCCTGGCTCCTGAGCCCAGCACAGCTAAGAAGCAGGACCTAGTGCTACTCAGGACAGTCACGAACTGAACCTCTCAATGGGCTGAGAGTCGAGGTGCTGGACACCCCTGAAGATATGCCCAGTGAGAAAGGATGGAAGGGAGGGGACTGTGGGCGAGGAAGCGGACAGTAGGCATCAAGAGAGGACCTGGCCAGGGTGCACGCACCTGAGAGCAGGTGTGTGCACCTAAAAGGGTGTGTGCGCCTGGAGAATGGTGTGTGTCCTGGAGAGAGTGGGCGGGTGTGTGTGCCCTGGAGAGAGAGGGCCGGTGTGTGTGTGTCCTGGAGAGAGATGGCGGGTGTGTGTGCCCTGGAGAGAGAGGGTGTGTGTGTGCCCTGGAGAGAGATGGCGGGTGTGTGTGCCCTGGAGAGAGATGGCGGGTGTGTGTGCCCTGGAGAGAGATGGCGGGTGTGTGTGCCCTGGAGAGAGAGGGCGGTGTGTGTGTGCCCTGGAGAGAGATGGCGGGTGTGTGTGCCCTGAGAGATGGCGGTGTGTGTGCCCTGGAGAGAGATGGCGGGTGTGTGTGCCCTGGAGAGAGGGCGGTGTGTGTGTGCCCTGGAGAGAGAGGGCCGGTGTGTGTGTGTCCTGGAGAGAGATGGCGGGTTTGTGTGTCCTGGAGAGAGTGGCCGGTGTGGGGACAGGGCTGGGGATTCTCCTGCTTTGGCAGAGTAGCCCCTGCATCTCCCACCACCCATGACTCTTCCCTAGCCACCTAGAGCCGGTGGCTATCCTCTGAGTCTAGCAACGTGTTTTCTCTTTTTGCTTCTAGAACTGTCTTAGGTGTGTGGACCAGGCAGGTAAAGAGCACAGTGAGGAGCCCAGGCCTGTGTAGCCTGGCCCCACCTGCAGCAGCAGAGGGTCTGAGCGACTGCACAGTGGGGGAGGGTGTTTTCCTTTGCACGAGACTGACCGGGGTTCTGTCTCTGGATTCCATATATTCCCCTGAGCATCACCAGGAGTAATTCATGAGGAACCCCTGAGCACTGCCGGATGTGGGGGAAAAGAGAGAGGGAGGGGAGAGAAGGAGGAAGGGAGAGAGAAAGAGAGAGTGTGAGAGAGAGAGAACTGCTGCAGTGGCAGGAAGATCAGTCCCTGTAGGAGGAGCCTGGCAGGGAGAAACCTCGGTTATGACCCACAGACATGCTCAGGCTCCTCCCGCTGCTCCTCCCCACTCACCCCTGCCCCCCTTGTGGGTTTCCTCACAGGAGGAAGGAGAGATGTGAGAGCCGGTGGCTATCCTCCAGTCTGGGGTGAAGGCTGCTGTCCTCCTCAGCTGCCCCAGAACCTGCCTCTGCAGGGTGAGGGGGCTGTAGGGTGAGCGTGCCAGCGAGAGGGCGGGAGCGCAGGCAGGGACAGCCAGGGGCTGCTTTCGCGACAGACACGCCTGGTGCCTGGAACCGGCCAGGGCCACAGTCTTGACAGGAGGCAGCTAAGCCTGTGCGGGCTTCCTGCCAGCTCCCTGCTCCTCTCCGGGCTGTGTGTGGACCCACAAAGACGCCTCCCTATCATCTAGGGACCTGCCCTCGTCCTGCCCTAACCCAAAGGGACCTGCCAGGCACTACAAGACTTGGGGGCCGGTAGTTCTGTGGGGGGCTGGGGACAGCCAGTTGGGGTAAGCTGACAGGTCACCGCATCCCCACAGGGGTCCCACCTGAGGGGCTGCCCCGACTGCGCCCCCCCACCTGACCCCGCAGGAGATAAGGCGGCACTTTGTTCCTCCCCCAGCTGGGTAAACGGGCCCTTTGTTGCGGCCGAGGGGACAATGGCCGCGGCAGAGTACACACCAGGTGTGCAGCGGAATGCAGGGTCGACTGCGGCCGCCCCCTCCCCGCCCACCCCACCCCAACTCTGTGGTCTGGAGGGCCACTGGGGACTGGGGATGGGTGGGAACGCCCGCCTGGTTGCTCTGCCCCCAGGTCAGGTCCTGAGACCCCCTCCCACACAGCCCAGGTCAGGTCTCAGCACCCCAGGCCGCCTGGCATGGGGTGGGGGTGGGGCACAGCTTCTGTGGGCAACCAGTTGGGGACGCACCTGGCACATCATAAAGTGATTTAAGAAGTGAAAGTGTGAGGGGGACCTGGGGCTTTATGGGTTTTATTAGGTGCCCTGTTGTGGAAATAAACTTTAATCAACAGGGAACAGATCTGCAGTCTAGGCTGCCCTACTGTGCTCTGGGCCTTGGGGGTGGGGTCACACCTCCAGAGATTAGGTTTATGAAGGGGGTCACGCCCAGCAGGAGCCGCCCCATGAGGCCTTTACCTTGGGTTTCTGTGGATCTCCTCCTGTGCAGGCCACAGAGCACGGACTAGGACAGTTGTTGGTTATGGGGTATATTAAGCACAGCCCTGGGGGAAGAGGAATCTGCCTGAATGGGGAAGGAGAGAGCGAAGAAAGGAAAGAGAGGAAGAAAGGGGGAAGGAGAGGGAGGAAGGGAGGGAGGAAGAGGTGAAGGAAGAATGAAGGAAAGAAGGAAGGAGGGAGGAAGGATAAAAGGAAGGAAGGAGAGGAGGAAAGGAGTGAAGGAAGGAGCCAAGGAAGGGAGGGAGGGAGGAAGGGAAGGAGGGAGGGAGGAAGGAAGGGAGGAAGGAAGGGAGGAGGGAAGGGAAGGAGGGAGGGAGGGAAGGAAAAAGATGGAGGGGGAGGCTGGGGGGGGGGCACGGCAGGACTCACTTTCGGGCTCCTGCTCCGCGTTGCGACCAGCCCCTCAGCAGTTCTCCGCTAGTAGGTTCTGGGCTCAGCACTTGCGCTCCCTCCCCGCTCCCCTCCCGGCCCCTAGGACCAGAGCTCTGTGCACAGGAGCTCCTCTCCCTGCACCCGGAGCCCCCTTGCAGGTGGTGGCTGAGATGTGATCCCGGGGGTGTTGGGGGTGCAGAGGCAGAGCAGGGTCCCAGTTCCGTTGCTCACAGCAGCCCGCCAGCCCCACACGAGGCTGCGTCTGGCTTTGCACACTGCTGGCCTCGCGCATCCCCTGCCAGTCAGCTCGTGCGTTCCTTCTCCAGGAAGGGTCAGGGCTGTGAAAACCGTGGCCCCTCCCAGCTCCCAGGCCATTTCAGTGAGTTGCAGGGCTGGCTCCCCTGCTGTGGGGTTGATTTTCCTGCTAGTCGGTTTCTCCCTCTGCTCAGCGGAAAACCCTTTCACCCCCGACCTTCCAAGCGGACTCTCTCTCCGGGTTCTGAGGGCCAGGCAAGTCCCGGCTGCTTCTGCTTCCTGCACGCAGCTCCGGGAGAGCCGGTCACCTGTTCCTTGATTCTCCATCCCCACAGGCCCAGCCTCTCGTGCACACGGGCTCCAGAACCCAGCTGAGCTTGCTGGGAACGGCAGGGCTTAGAGGGGGCGTACACTTTGCTCTGCACAGGCCTGCTCGAGGCTGAGGGGCCCCCTGGGTTTGGGGGCTGGGGCACGGAGGGGAGCCGGCAGAGGGACCTGGCGTCCAGCCGCTCCTTGGAATGAATTGCTTGCTGCGCCCCGCCCGGGTGGTGAGGATGAGCAGTGATTATATTTAAATTTGCTATAATTGATTTGGGAAAGCGCTCCAGCGACAAGAACGAATTGATCATTAAATTTATTAGTGAGATAAATTCCGCTGCGATTAAGCATCTGGCTGGAGCCCTACTCGCCTCAGATCCCAGTGCCAAACCCCAGCTTGCTGGGGAATCTGGGGTGCCATCCTTCCCTCACAGCCCTCCTGTCACTGAGGACGCAACCCCTGTGCAGGGTCCGGTCAAGCCTTCCCAGCGGTACCCACAGCCTGGCTGCCCCCTCAGCCGGGATCACCAATGCCTGAACAGGGGACACACCCTCAGGCCTGAGGACCACGTGGGAGATTTGACCCCCACCTATCTCCCGGTCCCACCCTTCGGCACAGCACCATCCAGAGCTTTCCAGGCCACCAAGGGCTTTTTTCTTGCCAATGCAAAACCCACTGCTGTGCCTAGAGGCACCTTTGGACCCGACCTGGCCTGCGCCTGGCAGCCGCGCCCCCTGGCCTTGGCTGAGGCTGGTTTATGGGGGCAGCAGGTGATAATGAGCTGCCAGCGAAAGGATTAATCTCACCCGGTAATCACCCAAACGGACCAGGCCACGGGAGCCCCTTATCTGCAGGACGAGGGAGGGAGCCTATGGGGTTCGGGAAGGGCCGTGGTGGGGGAGGAAGGGACCCTCACCTCTGGCCTCCTGGCCAGGATGGAGAAATGTGTACTGTGGGACTGAGCAAAGCTCCCCCTTGGGGACCATTCCTCAGAGATGTCTTTGAGGCCGCTCCCCAAAAGGTACAGGAGGAACTGAGGGGCTTCCCAGAGCTTCAGGTTCACAAGTTCTGGTGGAGACCCGCAAAAAACGAATGGAAACAGCATGAGCACCTGGCAGGCTTCCGAGCTGGCCCGGAGGTCAGCAGAGGCGCTGGGTCACTGTTTAGCACCAGCCCCGCTTCTCTCCAACCACCTCCATCATGGGGGCGTTCAATGTTCCCGGCCCAGAGTTCACCGTCACCAGTTAAAAAAAAAAAAAAAAAAAGATTTATTTTACATTCCACCACGAGCGATGGGAAAAGCTAAATAATTTAGCATGCATGTGTAGCCGTTTCTTTATATATATATAAATACAGTGTACAAAAATAAAAGCAGGTTCTGGGGTGCCCTGGGCGGCCCTTCTGTGCCGGGATACGGGCGCGCCAGGCGCTCTCCAAAGCGATGTCCAAATCGCATCGCGCGCGTCCCGGGTCCTGCGTTCAGCCGTCGGGGCAGTTAACACTGTGGGTTTACGGGCGCGAGACGCCCCCGGGGGTCGCTTTCAGCTCGCCAGCCCCGATGACATCGAGACTTGCGAGTCCGGGCCTTGGCTCTGGCCTCCGGGCCCTATTGGGGAGGCGGCGGCGGCTGGAGCGCAGGCCGCGGCGGCGGCGAGTCGGCGCCCGAAGAACCGTCAGAGGAGGCAGCGCGTGTACTGGCGCCGTTGCTGTAGGGGAAAGCGTCCTCGTCTTCGTCGTCGTCGTCCTCGTCGGGGTCACTGTCCCTGAGGTCCCGGAGGCGGCGACCGCTGCTCTTGTCTACAGACACGGGCGGCGCCAGCAGCTCCGCATCGCTCTTGTCCTCGGATCCCGCCTTGCCCGCGCAGCCCTTCTGCTTTTCCGCCTCCCTGCGCCGCCTGCTCTTTGGCCTTTTTGCTGCGCTTCCACTTCATGCGCCGGTTCTGGAACCAGATCTTCACCTGCGGGCACAGCGAGCGCCTGAGATGCCGGGGCGCCCTTACGGTGGACGCACTCCAGAACCTGCCTGCGCGTGCTTCCTTTCCCTCGCCAGTCCCTGGAGCAAACCCCCAACTCGAGTGCCCTCTCCCCCTGCCCAGACCTCCTGCCTGCCTGCACTGAGCTTTTTTTTTTTTTTTTTTGCTTTTTGGGTCACACCCGGCGATGCTCAGGGGTTACTCCCGGCTCTTTGCTCAAGAACCACTCCTGGCAGTGCTGGGGGACCATATGGGATGCCAGAGATCTAACGCAGATCGGCCGCGTGCAAGGCAAACGCCCTACCTGCTGTGCTATTGCTCCAGCCCCCTGCACTGAGCATTTTTGGGGTCTGACTTCCGCCTGTTTGGTGTTTTTTCGTTTGATTTCTTTTTCTTTTCTTTTCTTTTTTTTTTCCTTTTTGGGTCACACCCGGCAATGCTCAGGTGTTTCTCCTGGCTCTGCACTCAGGAATTACTCCTGGCGGTGCTTGGGGACTATATGGGATGCCGGGGATCTAACCCAGGCTGGCACTGGCCGGCCGCGTGCAAGGCAAACGCCCCCCTACCCGCTGGGCTATCGCTCGGGTCCTCGTTTAATTTCTTTATGGGCCCACAACCCGAGATGCTCAGGGCTTATTCCTGGCTCTTCGCTCAGGGATCACTCCTGGTGGGGTTCTGGGAACCATCTGGCATGCTGGGGATCAACCCCAAGTTGGCTGCAGAGAGGCCAGTACCCTCCCCTCGGCACTATGGCTCAGACCGCTTGGTTTGTTTTCCTTTGATTTGGTTTTCAGTGTGGGTCAGAGTCTGGGGCCTGCAGGGAGGAGCCACATCCCAGCTCTCCTTAGGAAACATTCAGTTTTTTTTTTTTTAATTTCACACCTGGCAATGCTCGGGGTTACTCCTGCTCTGCACTCAGGAATTACTCTTAGCGGTGCTCAGGGACCATACCATATGGGATGCCTGGGATCAAAACCGGGTCAGCTGCGTGCAAGGCAAATGCCCTCCCCGTTGGACTATCGCTCCAGCCCCAAGGGGAACATCCTGGACCCCACCAGCCCTGGGTGCAGATCCCCCAGGCCCACCCAACCCATGCATGGAATTGGTCTTCTGGGAGTAGGCAGCCCAGGGCAAGATGTCTGGACTGCACCAGGAGAGGCTGGAGAGCAAGCCTGGGCAGTAGAAGCTGGGGCAGCACCTGTGTCTCCGTGAGCATCAGCGATGTGGCCACCTCGAAGCGCTTGGGCCGAGACAGATATTTGTTGAGCTTGAACTGATGCTCCAGTTCCAGCAGCTGCTGGCTAGTGAAGGCTGTGCGTGGCCGGCGGCACTTTCCCAGCAGGTTTGACTGTGCCTGGGCTGTGGACAGACAAGGCCAGCAGCTTAGCCCTAGCTTGCCCTGGCCAAGGCCGCTTGCCCAGTGGCCTAGGCTCCTCTACTGGAGCCACCCCACCCCTGGAGGGACCAGAGACTCCAGGAGATCCTAACCTAGGTGAATGGCATCTAAGGACCCCCGAAAGAGAGAGAGAGAGAGAGAGAGAGAGAGAGAGAGAGAGAGAGAGCGCAAGCCCTCGGCGTCCGCACGGGGCGTGGAGAAAGAATGAACAGAGGTGGAGAAGGGGTGGCCCCCCGCCTCCAGCAGAGCGCAAATCCAAAGTGCACCAGGACCACTGTACTGAATCAGGGGAGGGCGGGTGCTGGGGACTCCACAGCTGCTCCTCGATGCTAGAGAAAGGATGGAAGGAAAAAAGAGATTAAAGAAGAAAGGGAGGGGGAAGAGGAAGGAAAGGAAGAAGGAAGGATGGAAAAGAAAAGGGACGGAAGAAGGGAAGAAGGGAAGAAGAGGAGGGAGTAAAGGAGGAAAGGCAAAAAATGAAGGAAATGAGGGAGGGAGGAAGGAAAGAGAAGCAAGGTAGGAGGAAAGAAAGGAAGGAGTGAAGGGAAGAAAAGAGGGAAGGGAAAGAGGAAAGGAAGGAAAGGAAAGGAGTGAGGGAGGAGGGAGAGTGAGGTTCGGTGTGGACATGCTTTCCTAGGAGACCCACATTAAACTGTTGCTGACCAGCTACAGAGGGCAGAGCCCAGGAGTCTGGGCCCTTTTCAGCCAGGCTCCCATTTCGCAAATTAAAGGCCTGGCCTGAGGGGCGGGTGGTCCCTGTGTCCAGGGAGGCCTCCAGCTCTTTTCACGCCACCTCCGGCTCACATCAGAGAATTTTATGGCCTCCAGAAGAGACTTGTCTTGATTTCCCAGGAGCCTGACAAGTGTTAGACAATAAAGAGAAGAAAAGAGAAGGGAAAAGGCAGAGCAGCCGCCCAGCTCCCCTGGGACCGGCAATTTGCTTTATGGGAAGATCCACGCCCCCGCTTTAGTTAAACAAGGCCTGAATTCCCAACTTGACAATCCATTAGAACTTTAATTAAAATGCCGGCCCCTGTGTAGGCACCCTGGGCCGGCTGACCCAGGAGCCTGGGGTGTCCGGACCCCTTCCACCTGGAGTCAAGCTGCCTTTCGGTGGGTGGGTTTGGGCGGGCAGCTGGGCCCTCCCCGCCTGAACGGGGGTCATTGTGCAGGAGAAAGCGTGCTGGCAAAAGCAAAGCACTGGGGGTGGGGGTGTTCTGGGGACTGGGCAGCCGGATGCGGGTGCAAACGAATCCCCAGTGAACGTGAGACAGGGAGAGTTGCTAGGGCTCGTCGGCCCGGGTTTGGCCTAGCCGGGATCAGCGCGTCCCCGTGCCGGGGGTCTGCGTTCCGGAAGCGGGGCGGGGGGGCGGGGGAGGCCGGCAAACATTGGCATTTTCTCACCCCGCTGCGACTTCTCCCCGCCCGCCCGGTCGGTTCGGCTGCTATGTTTGGTCACAGCCACAGCCGGGCTTCTCGAGTGCCCCGCGTTTATTTCTATTTTCTCCTGGCCGCTTTCTCCCCCTGCCAGCATCCCCTCAGTCTAAACAAACGGGCTTGGACGGAAACAATGGGGTGCCTTTGTCCGGGTGTGAGGGGCTGGGCACTGGAGCCCCAGTCCACCGTCCTGCTCCTGACCGGGGAAGAGCGTTGGCAGGGGGCCTCTGGAGCCCCGGGTGCCTGGGCTAGGGCTTGGGAAGCCGACCGCTTTCGTCCCACCGGGAGGGAGGCACACCCGCAGGACTGCTGGGGGCGGCCGCCCCAGATCGAGTCTTCCTGGTCAAGCGCGGTTCCCGCTCGGGCGCCCGCTAGGCTAGCGTGGAGCTTCTCTCCGCAATCGGGCATTTGATCCTTCTCCCCGTGCCCAGAGCGCGAAAGGCTCCTCGGGGCTCACGGCTCGCTCGACACGGAGAGCGGTGCGGGCGGGCGGGCTACGACGCGCCCCGCGGCTGCTCCCCGCCAGGTCCCCTCCCTCCGGGCCGGGCGCGGCACGGGGACTCACAGTTGAAGTCAGGCATCTTGGGCAGGATCATGCCCGCCGTGGACGCGCGCAGCCACTGGTCCAGCTGGAAGGTGCCGGCGCCCAGCTTGAGGGTCGGCGGGGTGAGCAGGGTGCGCGCCCGGCACCTGCGGGTACGGGTAGGACAGCGCTGGGTGCTGCCCAGCTAGGGCCGCCGCGGCTGCGGCCGCCGAGTAGCCGTAGACCGGGTGGCCGTAGAGCGCCGCCTGCGCTGGGAGCCCCGCACCCCCCTGTGCGCCCCCGGGGTGCAGCCCCAGCGCCAGGCCCCCGCAGCTGCTGCGGCGGCGGCTGCTGCGGCCGCAGGGGTGAGCGTGCGGGTGCGGCCCCCCGGGCGTCCCGGACCCGCCGCCCGCGGCCCCGCGCCGCCCGCGCCCAGGAAGCCGGGCTTGGGCAGCAGCGCGCAATGCGCCGGCAGCAGGCGCGGCGGCGAGGGGCTCTCGGGGCGCAGACGCTCGGCGGGCGCTGCGGGAGGCTGCTCAGAGGACGCGGGACTACAGCCGCCGCCCGCGCCACTGCCTGCAGACCCGGACGCTGTGGCCCCGAGCGACGTGACCAGGGCCAGCGGCGCGCTCTGCGCCGAGGCCGCTCGCGGGGGTCCACGGCCAGCAGCGCGTCGATGCGGAAATTCTTGGATTTTTCCATCGGCTCGTCGGGGCGCGGCGCAGACTGCGGGCGGGCGGCGACCCCGGCGCCGGCGGACTCCGCCGAGGGCGACCCAGGTCCGCGCTGCCGCCCCGAGTCCCGGGAGCCCGGCTCGGAGCGCTGCAGCCGCGGGCGACCGCGCCGAGGCAGCTGGCGCCGCGCTGGGGGCCCGCGCCCCCTCCGCGCACTTGAAGCGCAGCGTGGTCGCCCATTGGCGCGCGCGGGGGCCCGGGAGGGGCGCGCACTCGCCATTGGCCGACGGCCGCACCTGTCACGGCCGCGCCGCCCCCGCCCCTGCGCCGCGGGGTCCTAACAACCGGGTGGCGCGCGGGGGGACTCAGGACTCCACCTCGGGGCCAGCCCGCTCGCCGCGCGCGCCCTCGAATTCAGGGCGGACACGGCTCTGGTCGTGCTGTCACGCTCCTGACAGCCGGACCTGGTGGGGGGTGGAGTGGGAGCTGGGGCCTCGCACCCTGCCCGGGGCTCTCCAGGACTCAACGGCGCGCGGGCCCCGGTCTCTAGCCCTCCGCAGGCGCCCCTTTGTCCTGCCCTGCAGGTCCGATGGGTCGGGATGAGGGTGGCCACATCAAGGCAGGACAGAGAGGGAGACCCCGCGCCAGGACGCTGGCACTGGGTCCAGCAGGGGAAATGCTTCCTCCGGTCTCTCTCCAGCCCGGGCCTGGGCAGTCCAGAGCAAGGGGCTTCCGCTGCGTAGTGCGGTGTGAGGGCGAATGCAGACCCCACCCTAACACACACATTCCCGGCACTGACGGGCAATGCACCTCCAGAGGATCTGCACGGGTCGGGGTAGGCTGCCCCTGGGGCGGTTGTCAATAGCCGCGCTTGACATTTGTCCCCAAACAGGGGAGGAGCGCGGCGCTTCCGAGCGAGGTGACAGCGGCTGGAGGAGGCTGCGAGAGGCTCGGAGGAGACTCGGTCGCCTTCCAACTCGAGGTCCACTTTCTCCACCAGGGGCTAACAGGGCGGACGGGGCCAGAGCCACAGCGCAGCTGCGAGGGCTTTGCCTCTATATCCCCTGCGCCCTCCGGGAGTGATCCCTGAAGGCAGAGTCAGGAGTAAACCCTGAGCACAGCTGCTGTGCCCACCCCCAAAAAGGGCAAATAGGAACCCTCCTCCATAGGGATAGTTAAGGGGAAAGTCCCACAGTACTAGTTAAAGGGAGGGTCCTACAGTACTAGTTAAGGGGAGGGTCCCACATTGCTAGTTAAGGGAGAGTCCTCAGTGCTAACTGAAAGATGAGCCGATCACAGGGTGCTCGTTAAAATAAACACTCCCTTCCCATACCAACTGTAAGATACGAGACCATAGCACTAGCTAGTTTAGACAGTCACAGTGCTAGTTAAGGGAGGAGCCATGGTACTGGCTGGAAGATTAGAGGACTCACAGCACTAGTTAAGAGAAGATATGGAGCTGGTTATTGGAGGAGGGCACAGTGCTGGTTATTGGAGGAGGGCACAGTGCTGGTTAGTTTGGGGAGGGCACAGTGCTGGTTAGTTGGGGGGAAGGGCACAGTGCTGGTTAGTTTGGGGAGGGCACAGTGCTGGTTAGTTTGGGGAGGGCACAGTCCTGGTTAGTTTGGGGAGGGCACAGTCCTGGTTAGTTTGGGGAGGGCACAGTGCTGGTTAGTTTGGGGAGGGCACAGTGCTGGTTAGTTTGGGGAGGGCACAGTGCTGGTTAGTTGGGAGGGGGCACAGTCCTGGTTAGTTGGAGGAGGGGCACAGTCCTGGTTAGTTGGGGAAGGCACAGTCCCCGCTGGGCAGAGCAGGACCAGCTTTGCAGGCAGTCCCGTTCCTGCACCAGGTACGAGACTGGGCGCAAGTAGGCTGGCTTCACTCTCTTCCGGGGAGTTGGTGCAGAGAAGATATAGACACTGTGGCAGGAGCTTTCTAGAATCTTCTTCCTAACCTGGATGGGTCTTCTCACTTTCAAGAGTGCAGTTGGCAGTTCAATGAGTGCCAGACCCACCAAGACTGAGCGTTACTTCTGGGCGCTGGTGCACCGGCCCCCCAGTGAGGGCCGGGGTCCTCACTGGAGACCAAGAGCCCCATGAACACACCTGCTCCAGAGGTTGGCTTAGAGAGCTGGGAGAGGCAGATGAGACTGAAGTTTTCTAAGACCCCTGCTCTCCAGCGGAAACTCGCTGTTCACTTGGGGCCTGGGGAGCCAGGAGGGGTGCAGTCAGTAAAGCACCAGGGGAATAGCAGGAAGTTCCTCTGTCCCAGGCTCCTTGTGAAGTCTGTTACCCCACTCCCGCTGTCAGGGCCAACTGCTAGATGACGAGGGGAGGCAGCGCAGCACAGGAACTGATGCCTGCAAAGGTCTGAGGGAGCTCACGGGCGGGTCTGAGGAGGTGGAAAGCAGCTGGGTAGACTCAGGGTGCCCAGGCGCTCAGGGCTCCCCACCGGAAGGCTGTCAATACATATTCTGGTTCCCAGGGGTGGGGGAGCCAGGAGGGAGCGGGTGCCTATCGCAGGAAGTCGGTCTTTGTGTGGCTTAGCCACAGAGCTGCTGTATCGCGGCGGACTTGGGAGGTTTGGGGGAGCAGGGCTGGGCTTGAGTCCTGGAAAGAAGGGACCCAGGAGAGATCAGAGGTCTGACGGAAGCCCACCTCCCCTCTGTGCAGGGATCCTGCCCTGGGCTTACCATCTGCCCCCTCTCCCACCTCACCCCATTCATACCTGGGACTCTCAGTGCAGGCTGACTCTCCTGTGCAGCAGTTGGTTGGTTCTGTTTGTTGGTTTGGTTCCCCCAGCCCCGCCCTGAGGATACTCTAGGCTCCTCATGGGGCATCACTGAGTTAGGTGCCAGGGTGGAGCCGGTCTCCTGCCCACAGAGTTTTACTGATTGCTGGGCTGAATTCCTGCTTTCCCAGGGCACGGGGATCTCGTGGGGAGCCAGGATGAAGGGACTCCCCTTGTGCCCCCTGCCTGTCCCAGCTGCGTGTCCAGAACCAGGTGAGAGGGGGCTGCAGAGCGAGGGAAGCTGGCCACTGGACTGCACAGGTGAGACCCCCAAGCTGGGTGTCTGGTCAGGGCTGGGCTTTAGTTCTGGGGGGCTCTTGGAGATTGGCACGTGTGCTGGGGAGGGGCAGTTTCCACCCCCATGCGGGACCAAAGGTATTGGCTGCAGCACTGCCCTTTGATCTCTGACCTGCTGACCAGAAACCTGGGGAGAGGTGAGGGGGGCCAGTGGAGCCCCTGGGTGCATATTCTGAGGCTCCTGACTGGAAGGAAACAAAAGTTCCCCCCAGGGAATTCAGGGAGCAGGCTGGCGGCACTCCACAGAGTCCCTTTAGTCAAGGTCCTCACGGGGTGGCAGCCCCCAAAGAGGTGCGGCCCTGATCTGCAGAGGTTCAGTGCCAGCTGCCCACTGGGGAGGTCCAGCAGAAGAGGGCGTTTTCACGCCCAGAGCTCCTTCCTGTGTGAGCTGTGCGCGCAGGGGTTCAGGGACCCGGGTCCTGAGAGTGCCTGGCAGCCCCCACATGCCAGGAGGGAGAAGCTGGGCGCCCAAGTGCAGCTTCCAGTGCAGCCATGGGCAGTCTGGCTGCCCCCCCCCCGTCCTGCGCTGAGCCAGGGTGCTTCCTGGGGCATGCGGACTCTGGCGCCAACTCTGCCCTGAGGGCCAGTGGCAGCCACGTCCAAATCCAGCCGGTAATGGCAGGAAGGCGCAGGCGATGTCTTGTTCAGTTGCTGAGCCAGCAAAAGCTGCACCTCAGAGGGTGGGGGAGGGATGGCAGGAAAGCGGAGGGGGCCAGGAGAGGGGACCCCCAGGGGGAATGAAGGAATGTAGGGGTGGAGGTAGGGACTGAGTTAAAGAGGGGGAACGGCAGAGGGTCCCAGGAGCATGGAGCTGTCTTTGGCCCATGTCACCAGGGACCCCGGCCGAGGGGCTGCTATACAAACCCCAGAGATGCAGGGGGTCTGTTTGCAGGTGCCCCTGGGCGGCTTTGCGGGATGCTCCCCAGAACTGTCTGAGGCCAACGTCACACCACACCTCCCCGCATGGGGCTCTGGGGCTACTGAGGAGGAGGTCTGGGAGAAATCAACCCCATGGACCCAGAGGGGAGACCCAGGAGGTGACCCTGGATTTACAAGGGTCTCTGATGGGCCAGCTCCTTAGTGCCCCCTTAACTGCCAGCTTTGGAGCCTCCTGTCACAGTCTTGTAGCTGCTTGGGTGGGCGGACCTCCTGACGCATTGCCAGGCTGTGGGAAGGAGGCTTCTGCACAACCCCAGGAAGGTCCTGCTCAGACTCTCCTGTGGTCCCCCAATCCCTCTCCCTGGGCACTGGAACAATGGGGTGTCTCTGCCAAGGTCCAGCTCTCTGAGGAGGGGTCTGCTACCATTCCCTGGGCAGCCAGGGAGGGACACTCTGCCTTCCTGCCAGTCCCGGCCCTCCCTCCGAGATAATTAGGCTAATGAACTCATTAAAGGGACCATGACCCGCCCACGCCTCCCCCTCCCGCAGCCCATCTGGGAAATCCCACTGAAAGGCACAGCCTACTCATCTGTCGACACCACCATCACGGAGGCTCTGGGTGACTCTGGGCCCCTCACATTACAATAATTGCCCCCAACAGGTGGCCCGCTGTAAGGCACATCTGGGCCCGTGCCAGGGGAGAGAGAGCACTTGGAGGGACGGCTAAGCGGGTCACCCTGGGACCTACCCAAGGGAGGCCAGAGCTGAGCAGCCTGAGCTGGTACCAGATACTGGCCCCACTGGCCTGTGGGGGGGAGGGGAGCTGGACACCCCACGTTAGCCTGTGTGCTGTGTGGGCTGAGTGTGCATGTGAGTGCATGTGTGCAAGTATGTGTGTGTGCACACGCACGCACATGAATGCATGTATGCTTGTGACTGCTCCAAGTTCTCTTTCCCAGGAGCTTCTCCAGCGCTGGGCCCTCAGCACCCCATTTCCAGCCCCATCTCTAGACCCTAGCGCAGCCGCCAGGGCGCCCGGCCAAGCCTATTGCCAAAAACACAGATTACACTGCGACATTCTGTAAATGAGATAATGATACATAAAGCCGGTGATGGATGAGCCGCGCCTGCGATGCCTTCTCTAAATTAGCTGCCCGCATCGACTGCTAATAATGGTGACTTTATGAAAGCAATTTCAGCGCAAGACGCGAGAGGGTCTCCTTACCCTAATCAGCCGGCCGCGGTTAATGGATGAGAGGGTCAGGCTGAGAATTATTGACACGCCTGTGCCCTTAACCTGTTTCCCAATAAAGCTGATTAGTTTTTGTCAATTCATCAGCGACCCACTCTTGCTGGAACTGCATCAAAGCCTTATTTGCTCAGGGGAAATCAACAAGTCACACATCAGCTGCCTGGGGCTTCGGGCCAGAAGGGTCTGGGGCCCAGGGACACCCCCAGGCCTCTCCCTCACCACTAGGGCTCTGGATGATGTGACAGTGAGGAACCCCCAAGGATGGGGCAAGCAGGGTCTGGAGACTCCTCTCTGGGAACTCCGAGGTTCTTGAGAAGGGCCAAGTCCGGGGAGTCATGAGGGTCCTGTTGGTCACCTTCCAGGCACTGTTGCCTTGCAGAGTCTCCTGGGTGGGCAGAGGGTGTCCCAGAGGGTCCAGTCCAAGACCAGCAGCCCTCTGAGACACCCAGTCAGGAGGGAGGGGAAGAGGCATCGGGGCAGCGCAGGCAGAAAGCGTGGATGTGCCCTGCACCCACAGGTGGGGGCTTAGTCCCTCTGCCACAGCTTACTCTCTCCTGCACCCCAGATGAGCCACTTTTTACCCCCACAGGTCCATGGCAGCGGTGGGGTGACACCACTGTGGGCCCCTAGCTCTGTCCCTTTAAGGCTCAGCCACTGGGCCTATGGGCCCATCCCCCTCAATTTAATTTCATTAAAACAGAGCATGAATATTTCTATTAAACCTAAAATGAAATATGAAGCCATTTAGACTCTGCCTGCACCAATCACCCAGATTTATGACTTTTATTCATCACATCAAGAGCTTGGAAAAATGAATTTTCTTCACCCAGGAAGGAAATAAAACCTCAAGCTTGGTCATTTCCAGAAAGCTGTTAATTTGACCGTGTGGTAATTACTTTCACAATTAACTAAAATACAAATCAACTTGACAAATTGGGCTAGTTTATATATTAATTAGTCCGCTTAAATTTATTCATTATGAAAGACAATTTAAGGGGACCCACAGTGTCTGTTTTATTGCAATAAATTATTGTTAAGAAATGGACCTAATAAAATATCTGAATATTTAGGGATATCGGATTCGCAGGGGGTCCCCTTATCCACAATCTCATTTTCTGATTAGTAATTTCTTGAGATATATCAGGGAAGCCGGGCTACGTCCTCGGGCTCAGAATTCCCTGACCCGGTGACCAGAGAGGAGGGTTTGGGGGCGTCAGAGCCAGGTGGGCGGCGTCTGCGCCCCCTCTTGCTCGGGGATGCGCCCCCTCCGCCCGTGGCGGGAGCTGATTTAATAGAATGTCGATAGAACCATCGGGTGCCTTTTAGCTTGTGATCTTTATAAATGTCCCTCTATTAAATTAGAAAATGATTCTCTTCTCGTTTAATTGTATTCTTTCGTTTCTTATTTCCAATTAATTAGTCCTATCGACGTTGCAATATTTTAAGTGACTCGAGTCGGTTTCCAGTTAGAATATATGGGTCAGCACCCGCGCTTCCAGCCCACACAGCTGAAACGCGGCGGCTCTTACGCGCGCCGGGCCGCAGCGCCTCACCCTTCTTTGTGGGAACCCCCTACCCCCCAGAAGCCTCGCGCACCTGGTCCTCCACCACCCGCGGGTGCTGGTCCCCCTCCCCTAATCCACCCCTCCCTCACCGGTGGTCCTCTGGCCCGTATCCTCCCTCGGATTGCTGTCCCGCGCCCCCCTCCCGCGCCCCCCTCGCCGCCCTCCCACCCCGCAGCCCCCCACAGCCGCGGTCCCGCTGTTTCCTTCCTTGGACTGTGATCCGGGACCCCTGGCTCTTCCTTGCCCTCGCCTTGGAGGGTTCCTGCTTTCTGTGAGGGCCCAGCGCTCCCCAGAGGAGCTCAAGAGAAGGCCTCTGAGGAGGGAGTTAAGATCCAGGGAGAGAGTTGGGGCGCGGCCCAACTAAGGGTGGGCCCATTCCTTTGGGAAGGTTGATGGGCATGGCCAAACTGGGGACCCAACTGGGGACAGCAAGTTGGTCTTGGGGATGAACACAGACACCCGGCTCCTTCCTGCCACAGGCACCCCTGCTTCCCCCCTCCCACAGGCACCCCTGCTTCACCCCTCCCACAGACACCCCTGCTTCACCCCTCCCAAGGCACCCCTGCTTCACCCCTCCCACAGACACCCCTGCTTCAGCCCCTCCCACCGACACCCCTTCTTCATCTCCTCTCACAGACACCCTTGCTTCATCTCCTCCCAGACACCCCTGCTTCATCCCTCCCAGACACCCCTGCTTCATCCCCTCCCACAGACACCCCTTCTTCATCTCCTCCCAGACACCCCTGCTTCATCCCCTCCCAGACACCCCTGCTTCATCCCCCCCACACACCCCTGCTTCATCCCTCCCAGACACCCCTTCTTCATCTCCTCCCAGACACCCCTGCTTCATCCGCTCCCAGACACCCCTGCTTCATCCCTCCCAGACACCCCTGCTTCATCCCCTCCCAGACACCCCTGCTTCATCCCCTCCCAGACACCCCTGCTTCATCCCCTCCCAGACACCCCTGCTTCATCCCCTCCCAGACACCCCTGCTTCATCCCCTCCCAGACACCCCTGCTTCATCCCCTCCCACAGACACCCCTTCTTCATCTCCTCCCAGACACCCCTTCTTCATCTCTCCACAGACACCCCTGCTTCATCTCCTCCCACAGACACCCCTGCTTCATCCCCTCCCACAGACACCCCTTCTTCATCTCCTCCCAGACACCCCTGCTTCATCCGCTCCCAGACACCCCTGCTTCATCCCCTCCCAGACAACCCTGCTTCATCCCCTCCCACACACCCCTGCTTCATCCCCTCCCAAGACACCCCTTGCTTCATCTCCTCCCAGACACCCCTGCTTCATCCCCTCCCAGACACCCCTGCTTCATCCCCCTCCCACACACCCTGCTTCATCCCCTCCCAGACACCCCTGCTTCATCCGCTCCCAGACACCCCTGCTTCATCCCCTCCCAGACACCCCTGCTTCACCCCTCCCAGACAACCCTGCTTCATCCCCTCCCACACACCCCTGCTTCATCCCCTCCCAGACACCCCTGCTTCATCCGCTCCCAGACACCCCTGCTTCATCCCTCTCCCAGACACCCTGCTTCATCCCTCCCAGACAACCCTGCTTCATCCCCTCCACACACCCCTGCTTCATCCCCTCCCAGACACCCCTGCTTCATCCGCTCCCAGACACCCCTGCTTCATCCCCTCCACAGACACCCCTGCTTCATCCCTCCCAGACAACTCTGCTTCATCCCCTCCCACACACCCCTGCTTCATCCCCTCCCAGACACCCCTGCTTCATCCGCTCCCAGACACCCCTGCTTCATCTCCTTCCACAGACACCCCTGCTTCATCTCCTCTCACAGACACCCCTTCTTCATCTCTCACAGACACCCCTGCTTCATCCCCTCCCAGACACCCCTGCTTCATCCCCTCCCACAGACACCCCTTCTTCATCTCCTCTCACAGACACCCCTGCTTCATCCCCTCCCAGACACCCCTGCTTCATCTCCTCTCACAGACACCCCTTCTTCATCTCCTTCACAGACACCCCTGCTTCATCCCCTCCCAGACACCCCTGCTTCATCCCCTCCCACAGACACCCCTGCTTCATCCCCTCCACAGATACCCCTTCTTCATCTCCTCCCACAGACACCCCTGCTTCATCCGCTCCCACAGACACCCCTTCTTCATCTCCTCTCACAGACACCCCTTCTTCATCTCTCACAGACACCCCTGCTTCATCCCCCCCCCCCCACTGTACCTGTGCTTGCTCCCATCTTGTCCAGTCCAGGACTTCTGACATGACCCACTGCAGCAGGCAGCCCTGGGGTGCTCAGCAGCTGGCCCCCTCCAAGAAGAGAAATCCTCCTCCAAACAGGCAACAAAGTCAGTGAACTTAAGCACCTGCCAGTGACACACCACAGGGAGGAAGACAGAGCAATTAGGAGGTCACCCAAGCTCAGTGTCCATACCTGGGGCCTCCCCTGGATTCAGAGGAACTCAGCTATCCCACAGAGGAGCCCTCTCCAACCTGCCCAGCCCACAAACACACACACTGCCCTGTGCTCAGACCCCTTGGCTGTTTTGCTCTATTTTCTAGAGACTCAATTTCATCCTCCATGAAAAATGTATTCTTGCCATTCTCGCAGTTATTAGGAGGCTCATAAAATAGCCCAACGTAAGGGACTTTTTAGAATGGAGGCATAATTGACATGTAACATGATGTTAGTGTCTGGTGTCCCACGTAATGGTTTGGTATTTGTATATAATATGAAATTATCACCTCAATAACTCTAGTTAATATCTGCCACCAGCAGTTATAATTTTTCTTGTGATGAACAGTTTTAAGTCTACTCTTTACAAATTTTCAAAAGCATATTCCAGGGGCTGGAGAGATGGAACAGGGCTTCACTGGAGAGAAGGTACAGGGTTTCACTGGAGAGATGGTACAGGGCTTCACTGGAGAGATGGTACAGGGCTTCCACTGGAGAGATGGTACAGGCCTTCACTGGAGAGAAGGTACAGGGGCTTCACTGGAGAGAAGGTACAGGGCTTCTGGAGAGATGGTACAGGGACTCACTGGAGAGATGGTACAGGGCTTCACTGGAGAGATGGTACAGGGGCTTCACTGGAGAGATGGTACAGGGCTTCACTGGAGAGATGGTACAGGCCTTCACTGGAGAGAAGGTACAGGGCTTCACTGGAGAGATGGTACAGGGCTTCACTGGAGAGATGGTACAGGGCTTCACTGGAGAGAAGGTACGGGGCTTCACTGGAGAGATGGTACAGGGCTTCACTGGAGAGATGGAACAGGGGCTTCACTGGAGATAAGGATGGGGCTTCACTGGAGAGTTGGTACAGGGCTTCACTGGAGAGATGGTACAGGGCTTCATTGGAGAGATGGCACAGGGACTCACTGGAGAGAAGGAACAGGGCTTCACTGGAGAGAAGGTACAGGGCTTCACTGGAGAGATGGTACAGGGCTTCACTGGAGAGAAGGTACAGGGCTTCATTGGAGAGATGGTACGGGGACTCACTGGAGAGATGGTACAGGGGCTTCACTGGAGAGATGGTACAGGGGCTTCACTGGAGAGAAGGAACAGGGCTTCACTGGAGAGATGGTACAGGGCTTCACTGGAGAGAAGGAACAGGGCTTCACTGGAGAGATGGTATAGGGCTTCACTGGAGAGAGATGATATAGAACTTGAGGGAATTTTCCTTGGACCTGGTCACTCCATTTGACACCCCAGGCCCCTCTTTTAGTTCCACAAGTCCCACCCAGACTTTGAGACACGTGATCCTGAGCACCACTGAGTGTGGTTCCCAAACCAAGACCAAACAAAAATACATAGAACTAAATGGAAGAATTGCATGGAATTCAGTTACATTGACCTTTGTTTGTCTGTTTTGGGGCCCTACCCGTGATGCCCTAGATTACTCCTGGCCCTGTGCTCAGGGGATCACTTCTGGTGGGACTTGGGGGACCTTTTGTGGTGTCAGGAACTGAACCTGTATCGGCTCTGTGCAAGGGAAGCGTCCAACCTGTTCTCCAGTGCCCATCCTCACCCTCGAGCCCTCAACACAGGCGGATGGGCTGGCCGGAACACAGGGAGAGAGCAGATGTGCCGCAAAGGGAACCACTGAGAATCAAGTGATCGTCAGAGGTGACCACTCACTAGTCAAAAATGAAAAGGACACAGCCCAGAGAGGAAGACTGAGGTGGGGCAGAGATGGAGGTGCTTTCTGGCATCGAGCTCCAGGACACAGGCCCTAGGGTCCCACTTTCTCTTAGCTGGGGACTGGGAGAGAGGCTAGATGGGGGGTGCAGAGAGGTGGGAAGGGTGGGCAGGGGAAGGCCCCATTTTCTCTCCGTGGAATGCTGCCAGTGAGGACAGGATCCGTGTTTGCTGGTGCGCATTAAAATACCATGAATCATTGACGAGAAACCAAACAATGCTGGGTCTATAGGACAATTTGAACCCATATTGCCTCAAGTAAAATCAAATTAGAAGGTTTCCCCCAATTAGATAGTGCAAACGCTCACAGGAGCCCAGAGAGCCACGTGGGGGTTGTGTGTGCAGGGAGCCCCGCCCGACACCTCACCCACAAGGAGACGCTTAGCAGGCAGCTCAGCACCCAGGTTGCGTCAACACTCTCCTCTAGATAATAAATATGAGCACAGCACACACACTGCTTTTAATTGCATCGATAAACTGGGATTAACCCCCAAGCCAGCCTTCACTATTGCAATTAAATGTCCTCAAATAAATTGTTTCCTCAATAAACAAATGGAAGGGGCTGTGTTTGCCCTGAATAATAACAGGTGTAATATTTTACCGGCTAAAGTTAAGCATTAAGTGGAATCACTCGCTGGCTCTGATTTATTCCCTGAGATCGGAAAGTCATTTTTCATCCGTCAGGTGCCGCTTTGGTACTGTATAAACAGCTAATAATGCGCTAAATCAACCTTACGCGACCTTGCATTTCACCTGAAGCTGACGGAGCCCAGACACCTGGACTTGGGGTTCTTGGGCATGTCTTGAGACTGCCTTTTGCAAAACTTAGAAGCTGTGAACCAGCCCACGAGTCATCAAAAGAACTCATAGCTCTGGTTTTCTAAGCACAAAGGCTGGAGGCTTCCAAGGGCACTGCTTTGTCTAAGGGCATCTGCTGGCTTCTCCTCTTTCAGGAGCACCCCTGACACTCCTCACAGGCTGCACCCCTGCTTCTGCATGTCCTGCTGCAGAGAAATACATGCTTTGGTGACTGTACCCCCAGTCCCCAATCCCCATCACTGACTCTCTGGGAGGGTGTCTGGGGACAGTGAAGTTGATGCTCAGGGAGCAGCGTCTGTTCCTCTCCCAGAACAACACTTATGTGTGAAGCTAGTGGCTCGCTCACTAATGACTGGGTGGGGTTGGCACAGGGGTACATTCACATGCTTGCATGCACACACACACATGCAGGCACATGTGCCGCATACAGTACGATACATGCACTCATGCTCACAAATGCACATACTCATGCAGGCACACATATACACACTCACATGTACCCGTTAACACATAGACATGCACACACCCACACATACATACAGGCACATGAACATACAGGCACACATACACATATGCACACACACCATACTGGCATGAGCACAGCAGCTATAGCCTCCCGCTCCTCCATTCTCCCCATCACCTGGTGGAGGAATGTGGTCCTGCCCCTGGTCCCATCAGACAGCTCACATGGCATCTTCGGTTTTTGCATTTGGAGTTCCTTGTCTTGAGAGACAAATTTAATTAAAATAGACTAAATAAATAAATAAAAAAAAAAAAATATATATATATAGGTGCTGGAATAATAGCACAGCCGGGTAGGGGCATTTGCCTTGCACATGGCAAACCCTGAGCACCGCCAGTAGTAATTCCTGAGTGCAGAGCCAGGAGTAACCCCTGAGCATCACCGGGTGTGACCCAAATAGCAAAATAAATGAATGAATGAATGAATGAATACATGTATGAATAAATAAATAAATAAATAAATGGATGGATGGGTGGGTGAATAAATAAATAAATAAATAAATAAATAAATAATCTTCAGTGTCAGAGTAAACCCAGAGCACAGCAGGTGTGGCCACAAAACAAACCAAAACAACCTATCTTCGTATGTGATCTTGTTGTATGTGATCTTGTCACTTATTTAGTTTGTGTCTTCTTAAACTGGCCCCTCTTTCTGTTCCTTAGAAGCTTTATGCTTACAGAGGAAATAGTATTTATTTTTTTTTTTTACTTTTTTTGGTAACACCTGGCAATTGCTCAGGGATTACTCCTGGCCTCTGCAATCAGAAATTACTCCTGGGGGCGGAGCGATGGTCCAGCGGTAGGGCGTTTGCCTTGCATGCAGCCAGCCTGGGTTTGATCCCCGGCATCATATGGTCCCCGAGCACCACCAGGAGTAATTCCTGAGTGCAGAGCCAGGAGAAACCCTTGAAATTGCCGGGTGTGACCCCCAAAAAAAAAAAAAAAAAAAAAAAAAGAAAAAGAAATTACTCCTGGATGTGCTTGGGGGACCATATGGAATGCCAGGGATCAAACCTGGGTCAGCTATGTGCAAGACAAATGCCCTCATCACTGTGCTATCACTCCAGTCCCATACCCAGTGGTGCTCAGGCCTTAGTCCCAACTCCATGCTCAGGGGTTAATTTTTTTTTTTTTTTTTTTTTGCTTTTTGGGTCACACCCGGCAATGCTCAGGGGTTACTCCTGGCTCTGCACTCAGGAATCACTCCTGGCGGTGCTTGAGGGACCATATGGGATGCCGGGATCGACCGGGCCGGCATGGGCCGGCTGCGTTCAAGGCAAACACCCTAACCACTGGGCTATCGCTCCGGCCACAGGGGTTAATTTTGACTCTGTGCTCAGGATAGGTCCAGGCAATGTTCCAGGGACCAGATGGGTTGCCGAGATCAATCCAGCCTCGGCTGCCTGCAAGTGTAGCCTTAGTCCTGTACTCTCTGGCCCACAAACTAGTATGGAAAATAAGATGTTGCTTTTGGGGCGGCGTGCCGCGGCCTGTCCCGGCTCCCTCGTCTGGTGGCGGGAAACCGGGCCAAGAAAAAAAAGCTTTTGTTAGACCGCAGCTAATTGCATTCTGAATTCCTGGTTCAGGGATTGCAACCCCACGGCTCACCCGAAGCCATGCCCTTCAGACCTGCCCTGGCGGCAGACACATATCCGGGTGGCTTCAGTCAGGAGACTTCTTGTTAAGGGCCCTGCAGCGTCAGGTCCCAAGCCCAGCCATACAATGTGGGGCCAGAGAACCACTGTGGCATGCGCCGTGGCATGTTTCTGGGTGCAGAAGGTGCACCCAGCCTGGCCCTCACCCTCAAGCCATGGGACCTCAGTACAGGGGCGTCCCAGCATGGTCTGAAGGGCAGAAGAGCTGCAGGGGTGAGGCCCAGCCTCTGCACACTCAGGAACTGTCAAGATGAGCTTGCTTAGCCACAAAACTTGCTCAGAGAGGTCTGAATAGAAAGTGATAGGCTGGAGCAATAGCACAGTGGGTAGCTGCCTTATCACTTTCTGTCCAGTTTGCTTTGCACACGGCCAACCCAGGTTCGATCCCTGGCATCCCATATGGTCCCCCTAGCACTGCCAGGAGTAATTCCTGAGCACAGAGCTAGGGGGTAACCCTGAGCATCACTGGGTGTGACACCAAAAGAAATAATAAAGTGATGGTCAGGCTTACAGAATTGGTTAAATAATTAAATTAGTAGCAATGATTTAGTTTGATCGTGGCTCTTTAAATGATCTACAGGCGCTGATACCATCTGTCTTGCCAGCTGTCCGGGTTTGAGAAGACCCTGGGCCCAGCAACTCCCTCCGCCTCGCTCACCCTGCCTCTCAGATTTATGCGTGATTTCTAGAACATTAAGGAAGAAAAAGAAAATGCACAACAGCCTCATTTACTGAAGTGCGTGGAAATGCTACGTAATTTTCCCCCAAATAATTATTTGTTAAATGATAAGACCAGCAATGTGTGGTGGCCTCTGCCTGAGGAAAGCCTAGCCACGCAGACTTTGGGTGCACAGGCCCAGTGTGTACCCCAGGGTCAGCCTATCACGGGCGGCACTGCCAGGCCGGTGGACTGAATGAATTTGCTTGTGTTTTCAGTCAGGGTCCTTATCTTATCTGGAAGAGGGGCTGGGAACACCTGTCTGCTTAACAAGAATGTGGGAACCTGGAGTCCACATCCGGAGAATGTGCCGGGTACACACGCCCAGATGTACAATGTTGGGGCGAGAGTTCAGGACACGCGTGCTGATGCACGGTGTGTGCGGGTCTCAAGAGCCTACGGTGTGGGTCCCAGGACACTCGCCGCTGATGCAGGGTGTGTGTGGGTCCCAGGACACGGCGCTGATGCACGGGTGTGTGTGGGTCCCAGGACACGCGCGCGCTGATGCACAGGGGTGTGCGGATCTCAGGACACGCGTGCTGATGCACGGGGTGTGTGCGGGTCTCAGGACATGTGCGCTGACGCATGGGGTGTGTGTGGGTCCCAGGACACGCGCGCTGATGCCAGGGCTGTGTGCGGATCTCAGGACTTGTGCACTGATGCATGGGGTGTGCGGGTCTCAGGCCGCCGCTGAAGTACTGGCTCTCTGTAGCCCAGGAGACCTTAGGAGATCTTAGACGCCAAGCGGCGCTCCTGCTTGCAGCGCGAAGCCTGGAGAAGCGGCTGCATCTGTGCTTTCGAGAGGGATGCCTGGGCAAGGGCTGAACTGTGGGGCCGGAGCGACAGCACAGTGTTAGGGCGTTTGCCTTGCACGCGCCCGACCTGGGTTCGAGCCCCGGCATCCCATATGATCTCCCGAGTCCCGCCAGGAGTAACACCTAAGTGCAGAGCCAGGAGTAACCTGGCATTACCGGGTGTGACCCAAACAGAAAAAAAAAAAAAAAAAGGACTGAACTATGGTTCCCACTCCGGGCCCCAAAAGGCTGAGGGCGGGCTGTGCTGGGCTCAAGCTCGAGCCACCCGAGTGTCCCGGGGTGGCGCTCTGACTCGGCGGGGACACTGAGGCAGAAATAGCTGATGTCTGGAACTGCACAGGGCTCAGGCGCCGCAACCTGTCCAGTGGGACATGCGGGGATCCTATGGGGCTGCTACCTGGAGTCACAAGCGCAGGGAAAGGCCTGGACCCAGTGCCCAGGGGTCGGGCTGAACCTCCCCTTGGAGTCAGCGCCCGAGGTGCGTGGGACTCCATAGGGGCCCCGCCATTCACTGCGCGGCTCCGGGGCGCACCCTTCAGCCCCCGCCTACCGGCCGCCATCAGCCAATCCCAGCCGGTCTCTGGTTGCCCTCTGCCAATCGGGTCCTCAGCAAGTCCCAGGCGCTCTGGCCCTCACAGTGTGATATGCCAGAGCTGGAAGTCTGTGGCCGTGGAGTTGGACTCCGGCGCGCTTCAGGAGCGAGGACCCGGGCAATGTCGTGCGCACGTTTTCGCTGTCAGACTAGAGGCAGCGGCCTCCGCCCGACCCCCGACCTGCCCCAAGGCACAAGCTGCAGGGGACCTTGAGGGGACCTCCCCAGGGACGCAGCCCTCGAATTTCTCGGGGTTGGACCTCACCTCCCAGGGCGCCAGGCTCAGTACATGTCCCCTGAACCGCTCCACAAGAGGCTCCCCGGTCCGGTTGTCCCCCGGCCTCTGCCCTGGCCCCGACCCTGCTGCGGGCTGCCCTTGCGCCTCGGATCTGGCTGGAAAGCCTTGGGTAAGCGCGCGCAGAGCGCCTCCACTGCCGGCAGAGCCTGGTGGGGCCCGTGACTAGCCCCAGCCCCAGAGCCTCCGAGGAGGGGTTTCTTAGCACTAACTGCGATTCATTCAAAAGAATTTTGAAAACTCGATTTCCAGGAGTCCCTCTGTCTCATCCTTAAATGCTTTTCTTTGACTAACTCATTTTTCAAACAGTAGTTTTATAAAAAACCAAACCAAATAAAAAAAATCACCTTCAAAGCCTTTTCAATGAGGCTTCAGAGAGACTCGCAATCTTTACATCTGGATTTATATATTACCCTTCTGTTGACACTACTTTTGATTAATATTGTGCATAACATTCCTTTATGCATCAGCAGAATTAATTATGCAGGAACATTCAGGTGCGCGAATGTTATATTGATAAAATGACGGTTTATTGACAAAATGACGGTTTAATACTGAGCTTTCCTGAAGCTGTGTATCTAATTCATAGCCTCAGTGCTGGGCACAGTTGGAATTGGGCATGGGGAGGGCACGTGCCTCTGGGGGAGGGGACTGGGGACTCTGACTTTCATGGGAAGATGCTGATAGGACATGGGTGCCGGGGTCATGCGTTCCCAGCAGCACCAAGTCCCCGTGTCCTCCCCAGGCTCACGTCTAAGTAGGGGGTGGTGGGTCACCCCAGTACCAGACAGTGTTGGTTCTGTTGCCTTTAGTGGGCAGCTTCCATGGATGCGCGGCTGGGTCCCCACGCCTGCATCTCTGCTTCTGCACAAGTTGTCCGAGGGTGCCCAGCAGAGTGTCAGGTTCTGGAGGTTTATTCCATGGATAGATGGGACCCAGCCCGTGGATGGTGGTAGAGATGGAAAACAGGACACCAGAAGGTTCTGGTTGCGACCACATGTGACCTCCGTGTCCTGTAGCACCTTAGCAGGTGTCACTGGCTGCTCAGAAGGTGTAGACTCAAAGTGAGGGGCAATGGGTCCACAAAGCAGCTCGGGAGGGCAGGCTGCACCCCAACGAGCCCTTGGCTGGCTGGGGCAGTGCGGTGGTGTTTGCACTCCAGGAACCCAGCACCCCAGATCAGAGAGCCTTACAAGCCAGCAAGCAGACTGATATGTAGGGGAGTCATGGCCAATACCTGGGAGTGTGACCAGGGACATGAATGTGAGTGTGAATGTGCGGGTGTGGTGTGAGTTAGTGTGCATGTGGGTGTGAGTATGAATGTGTGGGTATGAATAAGTGTATTAATGTATGTGTATATGACTGAGTGTGACTGTGTGTTTGTGGAATGTCACAGTGTGTGAGTGTGTTACTGAGTGTTAATGTGTGACTGAGTCTCTGTGTGACTGTGAATGTGAGCATGACTATGTGTTAGTGTGAACGTGTGACTGTGTCAGTAAATGTGGCTGTGTGTGACTGTGTGCGTCGTTGTATGTAAATGTGCTGGTGTGAGTGTGTGAATGTGGGTGTGATTGTCTTAGTGTGTCTGTGTGAATGCGACTGTGTGTAAGTGTGTGACTGTTTTAGTATGTGTGTCAGTGTGTATGGCTGTGTGAGTGTGAGTATTAGTATGTGACTGAGTGTTAGAGTGTTGGTGTGAGTGTTACTGTAAGTGTGACTGCGTGTGAATGTGAGAGTAGGGCCTCTCCCAGGCATAGTTTGGTTCTCCCCCACCTCCTCTGCCCTTCTCTGGACCCCTGTGTCCCTCTCTGGGGTCCCCTTCTGGGAATGCCCCTGCAGCTCTTTTTAGGCTGCTTCTTGCTTGAACCAGGCCTGCCTGTTTTCTGCCCTGTGCCAGCCCGGGTTCAAGCCCCAGCATCCCATATGGTCCCCCCGAGCACCGCCAGGAGTAATTCCTGAGTGCAGAGCCAGGAGTAACCTCTGAGCATCGCCGGGTGTGACCCAAAAAGGAAAAAAAAAAGCCTGATCTTGGTGGTGTGCACCTGGGGCTGCCCAGAGATTAAAGGGTCAGAAGCCAGAGTCTGGGTGAGAGAGGTGCATGCTTGGATGGCTGTGATGGGCTCAACGAAGTCACATGGGCTCCAAGGAAAGGCAGGCATTGGGGGGACATGTGGGTCACTCCAGCTGTGCTGGAAGAGGCTCCCTCTCACATGCTCCAGCCCCTTGTTTGCTGGAGAGCCCACAACCTGGGCACAAGCCTCCAGTGCTCACTAGGGGTACAGCTCCTGGGGCTCCAGCCCCCAGACCTTGTTCCAGAGCCATAGCAAGCTCAGGTGGCTGGTGAGCCCATGCATCTGTCATGGGGATGGAGCCCCAGTGAGGGACAAATACACCACTCCATGAGGGGCACTGTTGCTGGGCCCTGGGGGACAGGCCCTACGGGAGGGCTCTTCATTCTTGGAGACTATAGTTCAGCAGGATTTATAAGCTGATCTTGCCCACACCTGGAAGGACTCCGCCTCCTCAGCGGGCACCCAGGGCACCATGTCTCTGAGGAGCAATCCAGAAGGCGGCCGTATGCACGCCCCGCGCCAAAATGCTTCGTGCATGCCAGAGGGGGCAGCGGAGCCTGCGGGGTGCTGCCTGCCAGCCCTCCAAGGTCAGCCTGCTCCGAGGACAGGACAGCTCCACTTGGAAGGGAAACCGCTGATGCATTTGTCCTCCTCCATGTCCATTTGCAAATGAACAGGAGTGATTTCTCCACTTACCCTTGGTGGGACGTTCCATCAACACCCGAGTCTGCCCCCAGTTCCAGCTCCATCAAGCTGACATGAGAAATGGCCGCAGGAGGCTTCTGGGTGGGCGCCCAGGCCCTGCAGTCTCTCACCTGCCACCCTGGACTGGGCTGGGCTGACAGCCCCACATCTTCCTGGTGCCGGCGCTAGGCAGTGACTCTCAGAGACCAGGTTAAGTGGGCACCGCTGTGTGATGCTCTGGGGCTGGGTGCTCTCAGAGGCCTCTCAGCCACTCCTCATCTGCCCAGAAACTTGGGCAGACACAGTGAGGGGAGAAGGAAATGCTGTGGAGCCCACAGACTGCACACAAAAAAAGGAATTTGACCTCAAGAGGCCCCCAACAGTACTGGGGCCCGAACAATCACTGCTTCTCACCTGGGGCCCCTAAAGGGAGTCTTAGAATAGAAACCTGGTCTGAGAGCAAGAGTCAGAGACGAGATGTCTCAGCTCTGGCAAAGGGCTGGTTCAGAACCATCTAGCAGAAAACCAGGCCCAGTTCCTGGCCCTTTTCACATGACTGCTGCAGTCCAGGCTGGCCTCATTCACCCCAGAGCAAAGCCAGCAGAGGGAATTCTGGGGCCTGGCCTGCCCCCACTGCCTCTTGCTGTGCTCTGACTTGGCCGGGTCCCTGATCAGCACGGCCCATGATCCACCTCGCCCTGCCTCCCTCCTGCTACCCCATGAGTCCATTTTGACTTTGCATTCACCCCATTGGTTTCCTTTTTCCTCCTCTCTTGTCTTTTATGCCCCTTTTTCTAGAAAATTTCTTCATTTTCAAGCTTGTTGTTTTTATTTTTTCTTTCATTTTCAATATCTAAGAGCACTTTTTTTTTTTTGGGGGGGCATACCCTGCAGTGCTCAGGGCTTACTCCTGGCTCTGCATTCAGAGATCACTCCTGGTGGGCTTGGGAGACAATATGGGATGCTGCGGATCGAGCCCAGGTAGGCAATGTGCAAGGTAAATGTCCTCTCCGCTGTACCATCACTTTGGCTAACATTATTTTTTGGATGCCCCCCTCTCAGAGCACTTTCTTACCCACCAGTTGGCGCTTCCTTTTAATGTAAGAATCCTTGAAGGGTCCAGAGCGATAACACAGAGGGTAGGGTGTTTGCCTTGCATGTGGCCCACCCAGGTTCGATCCCTGGCATCCCAAATAGTCCCTCAAGCACCGCCAGGAGTAATCCCTGAGCATTGCAGGGTGTGACTCCCAAAAAAAAAAGAATCCTTGAGGCAGAGAGATAGTCCAGCAGAGAAGGCATACGCCTTGCATGCAGCCAAGCAGGTTCAATCTTTGATACCCTGTAAGGTCCCCAAAGCCCTGCCTGAAGGATGCCTGAGTGCAGAGGCAAGAATAAGCGCTGAGCACTGCAGGGTGTTGTCCCTCCACCCCATCCCCAAATTCCATTCTGCTCTTTTAGGAAACCAGTAATTTTTTTTTTGTCCTTTGCTGACGGCATTGATGATCCAGGGCTTTCTTCTGCTTTTCTTCCTTGTAACATCCTAGTTTTGTTTGTTTGTTTGTTTGTTTGTTTGTTTTGCTTTTTGGGTCACACCCGACAATGCTCAGGGATTTCTCCTGACTCTGCACTCAGGAATCACTCCTGGCAGTGCTCGGGAGACCATATGGGATGCCGAGGATCGAACCCGGCCAGCATGGGCTGACTGCATGCAAGGCAAATGCCCTACCTGCTGAACTATCACTCGGCCCCCCAGTTATATTTTTATTACTGGGAATCCTATTCGGTTTCCCAAAGAAGAATTGAAAGAGCTATGCTTGGAATATCACACCTCACTCAAGTGAAAGAAGGAATCTGGAGCTCCGACCTCCTTTGCTGTTCCAGAGTCAGGGACGCTGTCTCGCTTTGCCAAGTTATCGAAAATCAGATGAGCTGGACATGTAATGCAATTTGGAGACGACCGCTGGACTAGAGCCGTTACCGACTGGATCCCACGGAACATCAAAAGATCATGTGACCGCTCACCTACAAGATGGTCAGACTTCTTCATCAAGATCCTGAACGAACGGTTTGAGGCTCTTCATATTCCCGAAGCAAGCAGATGCCAATGGGCTACACTGGCATGTGGTAGGGTCAAATGGAGATGTTACTGGTGCCCGCTCGAGCAAATCAATGAATAACGGATGCCAAGTGATCAAGTGAACATCCTAGTTTCTGGATGTAGTCATTTTGTGCATCCTGGTGGATGATTTCCTCAGCCCCTGTGCCCTCTACACCACATTTGAGAATCGAGCGATGGGGATTGCAACCTGTGTGTGTGTGTGTGTGTGTGTGTGGTGTGAAGTGGGTGGGAATACGATAAATAAACTGAACAAGTGGAGTGACAGTAGAACCATGAAGTAAGGGTGGAGCAAATGTGGAGAGATAATGTGGAAAGACGGGTAAAGATGGAGTGAAAATGTGGCAAGATGGAGTAAGACAAGTTAGCACGGAGCAAAGGGAGTTAAAGGAAGAGTGGATTAAGAGTGCAGGGGAGAGGGGGCTGGAGAGATGGCCCCGGGTAGGGCGTTGCCTTGCAGGGCAGGCCTGCCGGCCGGGTTCTATCCCGGCATCCCATATGGTCCCCCGAGCAACGCCAGGGTAATTTCTGAGTGCTGAGCCAGGGTAACCCTGGCATTGCCAGGGTGTGACCCAAAAGCAAAAAAAAAAAAAAAGAGTGCAGGGAGAGGGCCGGAGCGATAGCCCAGCGGGTAGGGCGTTTTCCTTGCACGCCGGCCGGCCTGTGCCGGCCTGGGTTCGATCCCCGGCATCCCATATGGTCCCCTGAGCACCGCCAGGAGTGATTCCTGAGTGCAGAGCCGGGAGTAACCCCTGAGCATTGCCGGGTGTGGCCCAAAAAAGCAAAAAAAAAAAGTGCAGGGGAGGGGCTGGAGGGCAGCACAGCGGGGAGGGTGTTTGCCTTCGCCGCCGACCTGGGTTTGATTCCCGGCATCCCATATGGTTCCCCAGGCACCGCTGGGAGTAATTCCTGAGTGAGGAGCCAGGAATGACCAGTGACCCCTGAGCGTCACCAGGTATGATCCAAAAAGAAAAAAAAGAGTGCAGGGAAGGTGGCGTAATGGTGAGATATGGGAGAAGGATGGGCAGGAAATGGAATGAAGGTAGATTAGGGAGCAGTTAGGGTGAATAAGGACAGAGTAAAGGCAAAGCAAGGATGAAGTAAGTATTGAGTACAGATGAATTCAGTAATGATGGAGTAAAGGAAAGCGACAACTAGGATAAAATAGCATAAAGGTGGAGAATGGGTGGAGTAAGGCTAGAGAGGTTGGCGTGATAGTCCAGCACGGAGAGCCTTTGTCTTGCACAAGACCGACCAGGGTTCGATCCCCGGCATCCCATGTGGTCCCCGAGCACCGCCAGGAGTAATTCCTGGAGTGCAGAGCCGGAAGTAACCCCTGAGCATCGCCGGGTGTGACCCAAAAGAAGCAAGAAAAAAAACGGTGGAGTCAGGACAGAGTAAGTGGAGAAATGATGGAGTAAGGTGGAGCAAGAACGGTGTAAAGGTGTAAGTCTGCGTCCGGTGCAGTGGGGAGTGAGGGAGGAGTGGCGTGCTGCAGTGCGCAACAGCGAGCACTTCAACTCCTGTTCGAGGAAGCAAAGTTCGAGTAAGCACAGGGAGAAAGCAGTGTCGGGACGAGGGTTAACTTGGGGAAGCTGAGCTTGGGGTATTCCAGTGGAAATGCCCAGCGGGAATGTCTCCGCAGAGCTTGGAAGGGAGTGTTAGGGGGCAGTCTCACTTTTGCCCCTCTCTCTGCTCCCAGCCTCTACTCTTGCTCCACGCTGGCTGCCCGTGCCCCACGGCTGGTGTCTGCTAAGGCTTGCCTGGGGAGCTCAGGGCTGTGCCTCCTGACTGTCCACGCTCTGAGGGCAGGGCAGGGGCACCAGCAGCTGATGAAATAGGAAGAAAATGGCAGCATGTAGAGCCTTTTTCAGATCTATGAGAAGGGCAGCTGCCGGGGACGGAAACAGCAGCTGACCAGGGCATTCTGGCACTCTAGCGAGGACATAAGGCGTGAAGGAGAGGAGCACGGGAAAGCTTGGGGTCTCAGGCAGGCAGGTCTGACCCCAGTTCCCATCGAGGGGAGCCTCAAGGTTTAGTTTGCTTCATCGCCTTTCCCTCCTAACCTCGCCATCCTCTCAGTTATTTCTGACACCATCTGCACCTCCCCAACCCACCTCAGCCTGCCAGCCTGCCAACAGGAGGAATGTGAGGCTCAAAGGCCGCCAGTCAAGCCTTTGGGAGTGGTGGTAGAGGCAACTCCTAGACACCATGCCATAGAAGGAGGCGCCGCCCCAGCGCTTCCTTGACACTGTCCCAGGAGGCTCTCGTCCCGCCCCTGCACTTCCGGGGAGGTAAGTGAACCTTGGTTCAACCTTGTACGCAGCTCCTAAGTGGCCGTTTCATTTCAGACATTGAGCTAAAAGCTCTTTCCACACAGCCGACTCCTGCAGGCAGGCTGCCAGCAATTAATGAAAGATGATCAAATAATAAAAAAGTAATACATTAACTCTCTTATCCGGGCACATTTGGACAGTGCTTTCCATGAGAGCCTCTTTATGGGAGTTCTCCATTGCGTGGGGAAAGCTGCTTTAGGGCCCGCTGTGCACCTTTTTCTGTGTGAAGGCTCCCCCCAAAGTACAAGCTACTTCAGTGCTGGGATGGGGTGGGGGCTCTGGTGCAAATATCTGGGGTGCAGTTGTCGACCCTTTCTTCTGGCAACAGACTCCTCTGCTCTTTAAAGAAACGATGCCATTGGCCTGTGTCTGGAACTTGCTTAAAGAACAATTTGGACTTGAAGAAAGCTGATGACCTCACTGCCCTTTCACCTCCACGCTCCCACGGTTTAGCCTCGTTCTGAAGTCGCCTTACTGCGACACACTTAGTGTGTCTGGGAACAGACACACCAAGTCTAGGTGCTTTCTTATGACCTAGAGCAGGGTCTGGCGACTCAGGTGGCCGTGTAACAGTTTCAAACAATGCGAAGTGAGTGGAAATAACGGCAAAAGACATCCTGGGAAAGTCTGTGCGCTGTGTGACACAGTACTGGCCACCGGGATTTGAGTAGAAAGGACGGAGGGACTCATGAGAAAAATCTATGTGACATGTGACACAGTTCTGACCAATGGGATGTGAGTAGGAATATGATAGCGACTCCTGGGAAAGTTTCTGTGCCATGTGACACAAGTTCTGACCAATGGAATGTGAGTAAGAATATGGTAGCGACTCCTGGGAAAGCTTACCATGTGACATCGACCTGACCAATGGGATGAATAGGAATATGGTGGCCATTCTTGGGAAAGTTTCTGTGCCACGTGACAGTTCTAACCAATGGAATGTGAGTAAATGTTTGGTGGCTACTCCTGGGGAAAGTGTTTTGAGCCATGTGACTGAGTTCTTTCGCACCAATGGGATGTGAGTAGAAGCATGAGACCTCTTGGGACAGTCTATGCGTCATGTGACACAGTTCTGACCAATAGTATGTGAGTAAAAATATTAAGGCCTGGGACTGGAGCGACAGTCCAGCCAGGTAGGGCGTTTGCCTTGCACGTGGCTGACCCGGGTTCGATCCCCGGCATCCCATATGGTCCCCCGAGCACCGCCAGGAGTAATTCCTGAGTGCAGAGCCAGGAGTAACCCCCTGAGCATTGCCAGGTGTGACCCAAAAAGCAAAAAAAAATAAAACATTAAGGCGAAAGAATCCTAGGAAATAATTTATGTGCCAGGAGACACAGTCCTGACCAATGGGATGTGGGCAAGAAAATGGTTGCCATGTGACACGGTCTAACCAATGGCATGTGAGAAGTATGAAAACTCTTGGGAATGTCTCTGTGCTGAACAGTGGGATGTGAACAGTAGGAGGGATGCTTGCAAGGGGACTCTGAAGACAACTTCTCATCTGACTGGTGAGATGCAGTAGTGATAGCCAGCTTTCCGTGGAAGTTCAGTTGGTCTGAGACAGGAAGCAGTCCTTCCTCCCTCCTCTCCCTAGCAAAAGGGAAGATGGATTCACGCTGGCAGCTGTACTTTGAAACAACTGGTTATAAGCTTGAGTCTAGAAGGTTCCATGGTAGAGAAGATGGGTCAGAGAATGAGTCTCTGGAGGCTTTTTTTCAGTTTTGTTTTGTTTTGGGGCCACACCTCAAAAGGAGCTGGGAAGAAAGTAAAGACTTGCAAATCCCAAACGCCCTACAAATCCCAAACGCCCTATTTCTTCTCTTCTTCCACGGGACCACCTGGAAAATGCTCTGCCCGTTCACTGAGACCCTGGGTGCTCACTGGCTCTGTGTTTCTGTCCCCCTCTTGGCTCAGACCCCACACTGTGACCCCCCAGTCCCCTAGGGTCTGTGGAAACAGTGAAGTGGCCTGGGGATAGGCTACATGCATCCATGAGCCTTCCTGACTTCAGGGACGACAGGGTGGGAGGGAGATCCAGGATTCTAAGTGTGGGGAAGCACCGAGACAGTCCCTGGTCTGTGCCCCAGTTGTTGGACACTACAGAGCTCAGCCTTGATGCTCTAGGCAACAAGGAGGTCTGTAAACTCACCAGCAATGTGAGGAAATGACTTTGCCTAAAGAATCAGCAGTGGGTGCCAGAACAATAGAACAGAGCCTAGGACATTGGCCTTGGGTGTGGCCTACCCTGGTGCAATCACCTGCGCCACATTTGGTTCCCTGAGCCCACATGAATAATCCCTGAGCACAGAGCCGGGATAAGCCCTGAGTACCGCTGGGTGTAGCTCCAAAACAAGAGTCAGCAAGCCGGGGGCTAGGGGTAGCTTAGTGGTGAGCGTTAGTCTTGCAGGCATAGGTAGCAAGTTCCGTCCCCAGTACCACCCCCAAGCAATTGGGCACAACCCCAGAGGTGCTGCAGCAGAGTGTGACATGACACTCGGGTGGTGGCTTGCATCCTGGCATCCTCATTGCAAATCAACCAAGTGGGTACAGGGTAGGGCACGTGGACAGCACTGACATGGCACCTCTCAGGAGCCATCTTCCCTTCTGTGGCCCTGAGCGTGGCGTCTCACTTCCCTTGACGTGTATGCTGGCCCAATGCTCTGTTTCCACCTGAGACTTTTGCAAGTGGTTATTTGTATGAATCCTTTTCATTCTTCTTCATTTTGGTCTTGGCAGAATCCCTCATAACCTTGTAATTTAAAGATTTCCTATTACTATGGAAATCAAGGAGCTTTGCCAGATTGGAACTGGAATGTCAATTAATTGTCAATTCATCACATTGGGTAATTGATTAATTGGCACAATGTTAATCTCTAAATCAGTGGTAATAAATTACTTGGTTTTTAATTTTGACCTTCAGAGTGCCGGGACTCTTCAAATTGCCAGTTTCTATAGGAAAATGACTAATGAGGATACTTTCCTCCCATAATTTTTGTGGCTCCTAAAATTTTCACCTAATTGAGAATCCTCGGGTGCCTGGGGGCGGCTTCCTAGTGCCCTGAGGCCCCTGGAGATGTGCTGGGCACAGGAGCTTGCCTGGCTGGCACAGGAACCCCTTTCAGCTGATTTCCTTTTTTTCTGTAAACCTAATCATTTTAATATTACATAGGATTGGTTTTATAGGTGTCCTATTCATCATGAAATTTATAGCTGAACTGGAAGTATATTTTCTTGCTCTGTCCCATGTGGCAGGAGGCAGAGGGCATGACTGTTCTCTTGGCTGTTCCGTGCCTGTTTTCCTGGGGTTTGGCTCCGTAAGTCCTCTCTTCCCCAGAGTACAGTCACCTGGGAAATGGGTGGTTGCAGCCTACCGGGTGCAGGGAATTCCCACTTCTGCACTCCACCTCTGCTTGTCTTTCTGCCCCAGCAGGCCAGCAGTGAGTCCCCATGGTCCCGCCATTGAATATGCAGCTTCTTGCTGGGCTGCAGCCCCAGCACAGACTGAGAGATGCTGAGTTTCCGGGATGTGGGTTTCAGGACTGGGACACGCATCCTGTTCAGTGACTCTTGGCACAGACTGGTCACTAGCTTTTTGCGAACTCTGTTGGTGTTTCCACCCATGTCCCTCTCTCAATGGTGTTGGCAAGTTGCTGTTGAATTTTGCTGCCTCTTCGATTGCCAGAGGGACTTAAAACACCAGAGAAAGAACTTTCTCTACACATCAAGCACTTTCTAAACTTCTAGAAACATTAGAAAGTTCTGGAATTGGTCTGGAGCCTGAGGCTATAATGTTAGACAAGGTTCTTATTGGCCCTGAGGCTGGCACTTCATAGTGCCTCAGCCTATGTGCTCCAGCCTCATACAACATGAGTGTCCCGGCCCATGTGAGCAATTCCCGCTTTGGCTCTGATCCTGGAGGGAGGGGGCTGAAGGATATGGGGCTTCTCTTCCATCACTCAGGCTGGGACTTTGGCTAATGGTGGAGGCTTCTGTGAAGTAATTACCCTCCTGTGCTTGCAGCTTTTCAGAGATGATCTCTTGAGACCCAATATCATGCAAGCTTGAAGAATGTCCTGGAACATTTTCTAACATCTCCAAGTCTGATTCTTCCCTTGGCGTCAGGGAGGTACCCATTCAGCAGAGTGCATGCTGTCCTCTTGTGCACGGCCTCTTGTTCCCGCACCACCCTCTGCTCAAGGTGCTTTGTATCAGGAGCAGGAACAGGGGGAGCTTCGGCCCCAGTTCCATGACCCAGTGGTGGGGGCGGCTGACAGGGCCCGGCTCAGGTCTGACTCAGGACAGGCGCGTTGGTTAAGGACACATGGGTCTGCTTGCCCCTCCGGGACTTCAGCCTCTTTGAACTGACTCTTGATTGCTTACTGATCCCATCTCTGCCTGGCTAACGTGTGCAGACAGAGCTGGTGGTGGGCATCCTGGGACTCCATCTGTCCTCTGCAAGGTGACTGTGACCATTCCTGGCCAGGGCTTTGCCGATGGTACTTTCCTTTGGCCTTGGAGATGTGGGCTCTCCTGTGATCATCAGACCTGACCCAGGTGCCCCCGGAAGTCACGGCCAGGAATCTTCACCGATGCCACCTGGCTGGACTCCAAGCACAGGGCAGGAGGCTGAAATCACTGCTCTCCTAACCTGTCTCTGGCGCTTGACTGTGACCACCAGGGAACCGGCAAGACACCCTCACTGGCCGCAAGCAGACCCACGGGGCTGGGCGCTTTCCTGAAGCAAAGGTCTTACCCTCCAAGACACTTCTGGGCCTGAAAGCACAAGGGTGCACGGAGGGAGGAGACGCGTAAGCGCTGGTGTGATAAAGGTAGACCACCCATGGGCTGAAGGGGGTCCGGAAGCAGGGGAAGTGATGGGGACTCAAAGCCCTGGAATAGGGCAGGGAGCATTTGAACTAAATTTCTCTTTTTACACCCAAAAATATAAAGCTGTCAGTTTTCATTAAGAATGAAGCAAATGAAATCTAGATGGTGCCAAATAATTAATGATTTTTAATAACCCTAATAAATTTGGATTTCATCAAAATCATGTTGCTTATCACTGGCGGTCACCAGCGAGCAGGGGGCTGGATGGGGGGACGCAGTGTGGGGGTTTTCGTTGGCCCCTTGCCAGCTCATCAGTCATGAGGGAACCCATGTGCGTGCTGGTGTGGCAGGCGGGCCCGGGCAGCTGAAGCCGAGTGCTGAGTGTGGCCCTGAGCTGTGCGCAGTGCCGGCTTCTGCCCCTGGAGGTGCTGGGGACCTGGGCCTCACATTGGTGATGTTTTCTCCAGGGAGGACTGGAGGGGGAAATGTGGGGACCTCAGCCCAGATCGTGGGGAGAAGGAGACTGCCCTGCTACTGGGATCCAGGGGCTCAAAGAAGGCACCCCACAGCCGCGTGTCTCAGCAACAAGCACCTGTTCTGGGAGCACCCAAGGGAGGCTGGGTCCCCCATAGAGAAGCAGGGGTCCTGCCTTGGACCTGGGGCTTCTGGGGTATCTGTGATGTGGGGTGACAGGCATAGGGCAATGTGGGGCGTGGGGCGAGCTGCCTGGGAGGCAAGGCCGGAATGAGCAGGGCGGTTGTGGGCCGAGCAGGGGTGGGTCTGCAGACCGAGGAAAGAGGAAAGGAGGAGATGGGCGGCTGTGAGCTGGGGTGGGGGCAGCCACGACTGGGCCAGTGTGGGCTCAGTCAGATGGAGAAGAGGGAAGGAGCGTCAGATGCCAGTGTTTCCCGTCTTCTGAGGGCAGCTGGGTTGGGACCTGGCAAGGCCGTGGCTGCCCAGCACAGACATGGATGCCTCAGCCCCAAGGGGTGTCCCGAGTCAGGGTGGTGGGGCAGGGGTAAAGTTGGCAGACCAGGCTGTACCTCATTATCCTTGCACAACGTGTGACAAATGCTTCCTTTGTTATTATTTTTTGTTTTTATTGGGTCACACCCAGCAGTGCTCGGTATTACTCCTGGCTCTGCACTCAGGAATGACTCCTGGCGGTGCTCGCGACATGGGATGCTGGAGATTGAACCTGGGCCGGTGGCATGCAGGACAAATGCCCCACCCGCTGTGCTGTCACTCTGGCCCCAGCAAGTGCTTCCCAGTGGAGGGACACACCACAGCGGGGGCAGACGCTACCCAGCTTTGCACGCTCAGAGGCTGGGTCTGTGCGTTGGGGGTGGGACACTCCAGTGAAGACATTGCGTCAAGCTGCAGCCTGTCTCCACAGGCCCCATACATACCTGTGGTCGTGGCATGTTGCGCTGTGTGCAGTGTGATGCATGTTATGTGTATCATATGTGTAGTGTGTCTTGCTTCATTTGTCTTGTGTGTCATGGGTCTTATCCTGTGTATTGTCTTGTACCATCATGATGCATTGTGGTGTGTTATGCATGTGTGTGTCATGTGTGTGCACTGTGTTATGTGTGTGCCTGTCATGTGTGCAGTGTTATGTGTGTCTACCATGTATGTGCAGTGTGTTATGTTTCTGTAATGTGTGTGCAATGTTATGTGTGTATCTGTCATGTGTGTGCAGTGTGTTATTTGTGTGTCGTGGTGTGCAGTGTGTTATGTGTGTGCCTGTCATGTGTGCAGTGTTATGTGTCTGTCATGTATGCATTGTGTTATTTGTGTGTCATGTGTGTGCAGTGTGTTATGTGTGTGCCTGTCATGTGTGCAGTGTTGTGTATCTGTCATGTATGTGCAGTGTGTTATGTGTTTGTCATGTGTGTGCAGTGTTATGTGTCTGTCATGTGTATGCATTGTGTTATTTGTGTGCGTAATGTGTGCAGTGTTATGTGCTTCTGTCATGTCTGTAGTGTGTCATGTGTGTGCAGTGTTGTGTGTCTGTCATGTGTATGCATTGTTATTTGTGTGTCTGTCAAGTGTGTGCAGTGTATTATGTGTGTCTGTCATGTGTGTGCAGTGTGTTGTGTGTCTTTGTCATGTGTGTGCAGTGTTGCCTTTGTCGTGTGTGCAGTGTATTTTGTGTGTCTGTCATGTGTGTGCAGTGTATTATGTGTGTATGTCATGTGTGTGCAGTGTGTTGTGTGTCTTTGTCATGTGTGTGCAGTGTTGTCTTTGTCATGTGTGCAGTGTATTATGTGTGTATGTCATGTGTGTGCAGTGTTATGTGTCTTTGTCATGTGTGTGCAGTGTGTTATGTGTGTGCTGTGTGTGGCTCGTGGTAGTGGTGACAGGGCTCGCTGCTGCCTGAGGCAGCCCCGGTGTCTGTGGAGATGAGGGTGCTATTTCATCTCACCTCGAAGCCAGGACTGGTTTATGGGCTCTCGTGAGAGGCGTGATGGATGCGGTGAGGCTCCTGGAAAAGCTGGAGATCTTGAGAATAATTCCTGAAAATGAAATTCTCTCCAGGTCACTGAACTGGTGGACAGCACGCCCACTGCAGCTGTGGACCTGGTCCCTCCCTTCAGGGCACCTTGTTGGTGCTGGAGAAATCCTGGAGAGCCTCAGTCACTGCGCAGAGTGTGCAGAATCTGGCTCACAGCCTATCAGGCCCCGGCTCTTCTGCGGTGAACACAGGGCAGGCCACCGGCCTACAATGACAGGAGCTGCCCAGCTGCAGCTGCTTGTTGTAAGAGACCTCAGGTGACTGGGTTGACAGAGGCCTGTCCGTGTGTCAGGTGAGCAAAGTGCTAGGGAGAGAAGTGCTGTATGCATGGCGACATCACCATCACCACACCGCCATAATCACACCATCACGGTCATTACCACTGTCGCCACCACCACCACCTACACAAGGACACTACCACCACCACTACCACCTCAATACCATCACACCATCACTACCACCACACCACCATAATCATACCATCACTGTCATTACCACTGCTGCCACCACCACATAATCATACCATAACCACCACCACCAGCACCACCAGCACCACCAGCACCACTTTACCATTTTCAGTCACCATGGAGGGTCATGACAACAGAACCTCTTGGGAAGCGGCAGGTACCGTACCCTACTGCTGGAGAGTCCTGGCTTCTCCCCGCGCTTTCTGCAGCTGGAGAGTGATGCAGAACTGACTCTACCCTCACAGGCCTCACCCTGGGCCCACCGCTCTCACTTCCGCACTGATTTGACACTGGGGTGATCAGCCCGGGAGCCTATCACAGAAATGAGGACATGCCTCACTGACTCAGCACCAACTCCCATGGCTATGGGGTAACAATGTCCCCTGCCCTTCCCTGACACCAAGAAAGGATCAGGTTGTGACATCTCTTGGCCCTGAGAAGCAATGCTACAGGGGCTGTGGGGAGGACAGAGAGCTCTGAAACCGTTTCCCTTGGAGAAATACCCAGCAGTGGGTTGCAGAGTCCAGGCTTGTTCTGTTTGCAGCGTGTGGGTGCCCAGCGACTGTGTGTATGCACAGCCCTGGTGGTGCTCTTCTCTCTTCCTGGTGACTTGTCAGAGGTCACCAGAGGTGTCAGAGCTCATAGGCCCATATGGGATGCCAGGGATGAACCTGGGCTCGCTATGTGCAAGGGCAAGTGCCCTTCCTGCTGTGCTATCACACCGGCCCCTGTCCAGAGGCTCAACCCTGGGAGAAGCTACCCAGGACACAGCATCCCAGGGACCAGGAATGTGGGAGGAGCAGGTGGTGGGGTATAAGAAAGGCCAGCCACGGGGCATGGTGGGCCTCTGCCCACTCCATGCCTGCAGGGAAGGGCACCTAGGTTCACCATGGGGCTGGGGGCAACGTTGGGGCAGTTCTGACAAGAACAAGTGCTGATGGGCAGCAGGCTTAAGGGTTGGACACAGGCTTGGCCTGCAGGAGCCTGGCTTGATCCCCAGCACCACATGGTTCCCCAGGCATGGAGTTGGAAGCACTGCAGGGTGTGACCAAAGATTAAAAAAAAACCCAAAAAGAGGGGCCGGAGCGATAGCCCAGCGGGGTAGGGCGTTTGCCTTGCATGCGGCCCGCCCATGCGAGTCTGGGTTCGATCCCCAGCATCCAATATGGTTCCCGAGCACCGCCAGGAGTGATTCCTGAGTGCAGAGCCAGGAGAAACCCATGAGCATTGCCGGGTGTCACCCAAAAAGCAAAAAAAAAAAAAAAGAGATAAACATCAATACCATACTAATCAAATTCTAATTGGGTAATATAGAAAGTTTCAAAGATACAAAGTGGGGTTTTCCTTTTTTTGGGGGAGGCCACATCTGGTGGTGCTCAAGGCTTACTCCTGGCTCTGTGCTCAGGGATCTCTCCTGACAGGGCTCAGAGGGACATTATGGGATGCAGGGGATCAAACTTAGGTCTGCTGTAAGCAAGGTAAGTGTCCTCCCTGCTGTACTATTACTCTGCCCTCTCTTTGAGTTATTCCAAACTCTTTGATCCAAGTTGTCCATCAAAATGTATCACTGTATCACTGTCTTCCCGTTCATCATCGATTTGCTCGAGCGGGCCCCAGTAACATCTCCATATGTCCTGTCTCATTCTAGTAGAGCCCAAGAGCATCTGCTTGCTCCAGGAACATAAAGAGCCTCAATCCATTCCGGAATAAAGTCTATAAATGTTACTGGTATTTGGCATATCAAATACAATACGGGTAGCTTGCCAGGCTCTGCCGTGCAGGTAGCATACTCTTGTAGTATGCTAGAAAGCAGAGAAAATATTTTAATTATTATTTTATTTATTTTGGTTTTTCATTTTACTATTTTGAGCATCAGCAGTGTTATTGGTTTCATATTGGAAATGTCCTTTCATAGCATGGTTCTAGAATGTGCTCTTTATGGACTTAGGTGGTTCATCATGTTTCCCTGCCTCAGGTTCATTTCTCCCTCCATCTAAAGATCTGAGGACCCGGTCTGGGGAAATGACTCCATCAGCTGGGGCCCTGGGTTTTGTTGCCTGTAAACCTGAAGTAGTTACGCACGAAGTGGCAGTGTTGGGGTTCAGCTTCAGGTGACCTCAGGCTGGGAAGAGGGAGCAATATTGGGAACAGTGTCTCAGAGGAAGCGACAGGGGGCTGGCTGCTTCTGGGGCCGAGTACTGACACAGGCAGTTGTCACAGTAAGGAGCTTTCAGTTTCTGTGCAGTTACAGGGGACACTGAGTGGATACTGCTGTTACGTCCAGCTCAGCTGCTGAGGGAGACACATGGGAGCTGGAACTCAGGACAGGCATTTTGGTGGAGAACATGGCTGGGACTGTGCGAGAGAAGCAAAGTCAGGCTCTGGCAGAGCCGGGCATGGTCCAGGTGTGGATCCAGCAGGTCTGAACTCAGAGGGGCGTGGTCCTAGAAGTGGGCTGGGCCAATGGGAGGGTCCTGCTTGGCCTACCTAGGTGTGTTTTGCTTTTTTTTTGGGGGGGAGGCACACCCCAGGATGCTCAGTAGTTGCTCCTGACTCTGCATTCAGGAATCACTCCGGGCAGGCTCTGGGGAGCATGGAGGATGCCAGGGTTTGAACCCGGCTCTGTTGAGTGCAAGGCCAGAACCTTACCTGCTGTTGTATCTTGCCCGTGCGCTTTGTCACGTGTCTCCCAGCAGTCGCCTTTACGGTTCCCTTTGAAGCATGCTTGAGAGATAGTACAGGAGTTAAGGCACTTGTCTGGCATGCAGCTCACCCTGGTTTGATCCCTGAGCACTGCTGGGTACAGCCCCACCCCCCAAAAAAAAAAGAAACACGTTTGAAATAATTTGGGGTAATAAACAAGGCATCAAGATATTAGTGTAAAGAATGAGAATTGGAAAAGGGTCCCACTGGGTAATTTTCTCGACTTTGCTGAGTTCAGATTTTCTGATCTGTGAAACGAGCAGTTGGACCAGATCCACGGTGCTCAACCTACGTTCTCTCAAAATCCATCTCTTTAATATCTGTGTGTCAGTCTTTGTACCTCGAAAATACATCAAACATTCTAAAGTAATCACATTTCCTCAGGAAAAATAGGATCATAAACCTACTTTCAAATTTAATTTGAAGGATGAGCCACAGGTGCTCAAAGACGCTGGGTTGCTAGAGCAATACTCAACAACAGCTCCGTGGTCAGATTTTTTTTGTTTGTTTGTTTTTGGAGGGGAGCTTCTCTCCAGCTGTGCTGGGGGCTGGTACCACTCCTGGTGACTCGGCACAGTTGTGAGGGCTGCTGGCTGGTGCTCTTTGCTGGAGCGTATGGAACTGTCAGGCCTCCTGGTGTGCTGGGGTCCATGGGATCGAAGCCAAGACCTCTGCACACAGGCATGTGCGCTGGCTGCTGAGCCATCTCCCAAACCTGCATTCACTGTGTGATTACGGTGTGTGTGTGTGTGTGTGTAGACTATAAAATTTAGATTTCAGGAGATGATCGCTTGTCATTTGAAACCTTAAAGCTTAAATCTCCACTGCACATTAATTCTATCATTTTTTTATTGCCAGGTCCCAAGGTTTATACTCTTAGATAGATTGTAAAATTCAGTGTTGGCTTCAGCTTCTGAGGAAGCTTCCCCACATAGGGGGTCTCTCTGCCCCTCACTGCAGGGACTGATCCCATCTTCACCCTTGGAGAAGATGTTTTTGGGTGAAGTGACTCAGTCTAGCTTTGTTGTTCCGAACTTGCTAGATTTCAAGGTGTGTGTGTTTGTGTGTGTGTGTGTGTGTGGTAATAATTCACAAAAGCAGAGAAGAAATTTTGCCTTGAAAGTCTGCCTTAGATAGGGGTCAGAGAGGACAGTGGGGAAGGCACTTGCCTTGCAAGCGGCTGACTTAGGTTCAATCCCCAGCACCCCATATGGTCTTCTGAGCCTCCCAGGAATGATTCCTGAGTTCAGAGCTAGGAGTAACTTCTGAGTATTATTGGGTAGGGTCCCTTAAAATAAAGTTTGCCTTAGGGCAGGAGTAGTACTGGAGTTAAGGTGTTTGGCTTGTATGTGGCCCAACTCTGATTCATACCCGACACCGTGTAAGGTCTCCAGAGTTTGTATCATACTCCAGAGTGTAGAGCCAGAAGCAAGCTCTGAGTACTGCTGGTTGTGGCCCAAACATCAAAACCAAACGAAAATAAAAAAAAGTTGCTCCAAGCTTAGTGCTTGGGGACTTGCTCTTGGGGATGAGGGTTCTGTTGTGGCCTCTCTGTGGTGGAGAGAGGTCAGCTCTTCCACAAGGGTGCAGGATGGCTGCTCCCAGAGGGGCATCTGGGGACCCTGGTGGTCTGGCACAGCTGGGAGGTGTCCTGGTGCTTTCAGGGGCCTAGGGAGGGCGTGGCTGGGTTGTGCTGGGGAGGGGGCCATGAGTTGCCAGCAGCTGACCGCTGAGCACGGTGGCCTTAGGGCCCCAGACGCAAACTTGACTTGTACCTGGAACCATTGCTGACACAGGGCTCAGGCCAGGCACTGGCGCATGGTGAGCACCAGCCTCAGTGTCTGGGTGTGACTAGCTTGAGGGCTGAAGTTAGCGGGAGTTGGGGAGCTGGGTGTGGAGTTGGGGGTGGGGCGGGGAGAGGGGGCTGGGTTCCTGTGCCTGTTAGGGCGCTTCCTGTGGTTCTGGGGCAGGGCCAGCCTGGGGCTCCCTTGCTAGCTTGGACTGGGCTTCAGTGACCTAACAGAGCCATAACGGGCTTTTCCAGGTCATTCTGGAGATTTCTGAGTCTTCTCAGGCTTCCTGTACCCCAAACCTTGTACTTCAGAGAAACCCTGGAGGCAGAAGAGGCTCTCCGCAGTGTCAGTGTGTGTCCGGGGCTTCAGGGAAAGCGGTGAGGACCCCTCCCATGGGTTTCCACAGGGCACAGTGGGGAAAGATGTGGCCAAAGAGGCCTCTCCCAGGTTACAACAGCTTCACCTCACAATAAACAAACAGGCAAAAAGGTCTTATGGAGGGCCGGAGCGATAGCACAGCGGGGAGGGCATTTGCCTTGCACACTGCTGACCCAGGCTCGATCCCGGCATCCCATATGGTCCCCCAGCACCTCCAGGGAGTAATTCCTGAGCAAAGAGCCAGGAGTAACCCATGAGTGTCTAGAGGTGTGACCCAAAAAGCAAAAAATAAAAAGGGCCTTGTGGGACCATTGTGGCAAAGCCCTCAAACTCCCAAACCAGAATCCTGGCTGCCTGCAGACAGCAGCAACTCGGGGCTGGACGGAGGGGCTGAAGTGGCTTCACTCCCCTTAGACACGCCCACGCACCATGGAGCTGTTTCAGCTGTGTCCATGCACGGGCCTCTGCTCCGTTATTTTTCAGGTGACTTTTCTTTTTCTTTGCTTTTTGGGTCACACCTGGTAATGCTCAGGGGGTTACTCCTGGCTCTGCACTCAGGAATTACTCCTGGCAGTTCTCCCGGGAACCATCTGGGATGCCGGGGAGTCGAACCCGGTTGGATGCATGCAAGGCAAACGCCCCACCCGCTGTGCTATCGCCTCCAGCCCCTATTTTCAGGTGACTTTGAACTGAAGTCCAAGTGCGTCTTGCCCAAATGCAGAGGCTGGAGATTTAGTGCAGGGCTTGGCTGGGGGACGTCTCCTTGACCCTCTGGCAGTAAAGCGCTGGCCGAGGTGCTTGGGACAATCCGCAGCTCGGCCTGCTGCGCCCGCCCAGACTGCCTGCCAAACACGCTCTTAATCGCCTAACCTTTTAAGTGATTAAAACGATGATGAGGACGAAGCTGCATAAAGACAGCATCAGCAGGACGTTAACAGCATATTATCAGTCCTTGGGCTCTGATACTATTGTCCGACATTCTTCCTGGCCTGTGCACACAGCAAAATGCCCTTCAAATGCTGATGTTTAGAGCGAAGAACAGCCTCGAGAATGACTGAGTCCGTGTCAGTGTCGCTGACTGTGGCTTCCAGGAGACCACATGCACCACCTTTGCTGTCAGCCTCTGGGTTCCTGAGCTAGGCCGTGGCCCGGTGTGGAAGGGGCCGGATGATGATGGGACCTGAACCCCAACCCACCGTAGGGCTTCCAGGAGGTTCCTCACTTGTCTGCCCCGGGAAGCCGCTTCCTCAGTGCTCAGTTCCTCAGATCCATCCTTGGCAATGTCTTCCTGCTCTCTGTAGACTGCAAAGTCACATGACAGTGAGGCAAGTCTGAGCAGCAGCCACAGGACCTCCTACACGCTGGGGGGCCTTGCCTCAAAAACAGACCAGGCAGCTCCCTCAGCTCCTGGGCATATCGGTCTGGGTCTACAGTCCTCCTGCCCTTCCGTGAAGGCGCTGGTCTGCAGAGGTGAGACTCCGACTCACACAGCCCTTCCTGAGTCTGGGGAGGCCAGAAACCCCTTCCCAAAGAGGGCATGTCTGGCCTACATCTAGCCAGAGGCAGGGCATCATGGCCTGGCAACCCCCTGCCCTGGGCATCCAACACCTGGCACACCCATGACTCATGAGGAAGAGCAGGAAGAATTGGAAATGTGGGCAAAAGGCACCTCATGGACAATGCCTGCTGTGTGCCACTAGGAATGGCAGGAAGACGGGAGGGGGATTGAAGGTATGGGAGGGGGATGAGCTGGGAATAACCTCTGAGCACTGATCCAGGAGTGCCTTTTTTTTTTTTTGCTTTTTTTGGGTCACACCCGGCGATGCTCAGGTGTTACTCCTGGCTCTGCACTCAGGAATTACTCCTGGCAGTGCGCAGGGAACGATATGGGATGCCAGGGATCAAACCTGGTCAGCCGTGTGCAAGGCCAACACCTACCTGCTGTGCTATCTCTCCGGCCCCTAGGAGTGACTTCTGAGCACTGATCTGGGAGTGATCCCTAAGCACTGAGCTGGGATTTTCCCTGTGTACTGTGAGGTCTATTCTCAGCCTCCTAGCCAGCATCTGACACTGTCACTTTTCTCCGTGGTACCTGGAGGTGTGTCTCACCTATGATGCCAACCTCCCTCTTCACACAGCTCACAGGCCCTGGGGCTAGCTTCTCCGGCTGCTGTCTGCCGGGTGCTGGAGCCCAACACCTCCTCTGCCAGGGACATCGCTTCCATTAGGTGACAACAAGACTATTTTTTTTCCAGAACTCCCTTTGGGGAACTCCCGGAAGTGCTCAGGGGCCTAGAATCTGTGAGAGGCAGGGAGGCATGGCTTCTCAGATCCCTTGGTGCTGGGTCACCTCCAGAGCTGTATCTGGGGATGTTGGGATGACCACGTGGTGCCACGTGGCTAACTGGAGCCAGCCACTGCAAGGCATGTGCCCAGACCCCTGTGTTCTCTCTCTGGCTCCCAAACCGCTTCTTTCTTCTTTGCTTTTTGAACCTGACCAGATGATGTTCAGGGCTTACTCCTACCTTTGTGCTCACGAAATTCCTAGTAGTGCTTAGGGGGATCCTATGTGGGCAAGGGATTGGCCCATGTTGGCTACATGCTAGAAAAGTGCCCTACCCACTGCACTATCTTTCCAGCCCATAAATCAATCTCAATCTCTCTCTCTCTCTCTCTCTCTCTCCCATACCCAGTGGTGCTCAGTGTTTACTTCTTTTTTCCCCCTGTCCCCTCAGTGTTTACCTCTGGCTCTGCACTCAGGGATCACTCCCGGCAGGCTTAGGGACCATGTGGATGCTAGGGTGGGTGCTAGGGATAGGATCCAGGTCAGTCACATGCTAGGTAAGTGCCTTATCTGCTGTACTATTGCTCTGGCCCCAAATCTCAGTTTTTTAAAAAAAGATTAATCAGTAATTTTATTTAATATTCACCATTCAGCAGCAATGAAGAGGAACATCTGAGCTAAGAGAGTCTCTTGAATGTTCTGCTAAATTTCTGCTTCAGAGATATACTTATATTGGGGGCTGGAGGCGGCAACACAGTGGGTTGCAAGGGCATTTGCTTTGTATGCGGCTGACCTGAGTCCGATCCCCAGGATCCCATATGGTCCCTCAAGCACTGTCAGGAGTAATTCTTTGGGCCCCCGGCGTGGGGTTACTCCGGCTCTGGGCTGGGTGGGCGGGCGCTGGGGGAGGGATTTGAGCACAGAGCCAGGGAGTAACTCCTGAGCATTGCTGGGTGTGACCCAAAAAGCAAATAAATAAATAAATAAATAAATGAAAGAAAGAAAAAGAAAAGGAAAGAAAGAAGGAAGAAGAAGGAAGGAAGAAGAAGGAAGGAAGGAAGAAGAAAAAAAAAGAAAGAAAGAAGAAGGAGAAAAAAAAAAGAAAGAAAGAAAGAAAGAAAGAAAAGAAAGAAAGAAGAAAAAGAAAGAAAGAAAGAAAGAAAGAGAGAGAGAGAGAGAGAGAGAGAGAGAGAGAAAGAGAGAGAGAGAGAGAGAGAGAAATGCACACATGGGGCCAAAATGACAGCACAGCAGGTAGAGTGTTTGCTTTGGACGCAGCCAACTGGGTTCAATCCCCGGCATCCCATAAGGTCCCTGACCACTGCCAGGAGTAATTCTTGAGTACAAAACTAGGAATATAGGGGCCGGAGCGATAGCCCAGCAGGTAAGGCGTTTGCCTTGCACGCAGCTGGCCCATGCCCGCCCGGTAAGAACCCCAGCATCCCATATGGTCCCCGAGAACTACCAGGAGTAATTCCTGAGTGCAGAGCCAGGAGAAACCCCTGAGCATTGCCGGTGTGACCTAAAAAACGGGAAAAAAATACACATACATGATAAATTCAGCTGTTCATTGCCAAGACATTTTTTGTTCCTGGCTTTTTTGGGTGACACCATCCAGTGCTCAGAGGTTACTCCTGGCTCTGCATTCAGGGAATTCACCTGGTGGTGCTCAGGGGGCCATACGGAATGCCTGAGATCAAATCCAGGTTGGCCATGTGCAAGGCAAACACTCAACCCTCTGTATTATTGCTCCGGTCCCATGCCAAGACTTTTTTTTAAGTCTTCAAGAGCAAATAACACTGATTAATCTTGTGCCCAAGCACTAGTCAACATATCTATTAAATTGCAGAGGAGAAGGAAATCAAGCTTCATTATCTTATACATGTCATCTAATTAAATCTGACAGCAGTACTTCTTTTTTTTTCTTTTTTGGGTCACACCTGGCGATGCTCAGGGGTTACTCCTGGCTCTGTACTCAGGAATTACTCCTGGCGGTGCTCGGGGACCATATGGGATGCCGGGGATTGAACCCGAGCCGGCATGGGCTGGCCTCGTGCAAGGCAAATGCCCTACCTGCTGGGCCATCGCTCCGGCCCCAGCAGTACTTCTTTAAGGCAACAAATACAGAGCTGCCTATACATATGTGTGTATGTGTATACACACACACATATATTTGCTTTTGGGGTCACACCTGGCGATACTCAGGGATTACTCCTGGCTTTGCACTCAGAAATTACTCCTGGGGCCGGAGCGATAGCCCAGAGGGTAGGGCGTTTGCCTTGCACGCGGCTGGCCCATACCGGCCTGGGTTCGATCCCCCAGCATCCCATATGGTCCCCTGAGCACTGCCAGGAGTAATTCCTGAATGCAGAGCCAGGAGTAACCCCCTGAGCATCACCGGGTGTGACCCAAAAAAGCAAAAAAAAAGAAAGAAAGAAATTACTCCTGGTGGACTGGCACATATTCAAAAGAGCAAGAACAACAAGTGCTGGCGTGGATGTGGGGAAAAGGGACACTCATCCATTGTTGGTGGGAATGCCGGCTGGTACAGCCTTTCTGGAAAACAATATGGACATTCCTCCAAAGACTAGAAATTGAACTCCCATTTGACCCAGCCATACCACTCCTGGGAATATACTCTGGGAAGCCAAAAATACGCAGTGGAAACACCATCCCTACTTTTATGCTCATAGCAGCGTTATTCACAATAGCCAGAATCTGGAAACAACCAGAGTGCCCTAGAATCAATGACTGGATAAAGAAGCTTTGGTACATCTACATAATGGAATACTATGCAGCTGTTAGGAAAAATGAAGTTATAAAATTTGCCTATAAATGGATGGACATGGAGAAGATTATGTTGAGTGAAATTAGCCAGAAGGAGAGAGACAGATACAGAAGACTGCATTTATTTGCATGACATAAATATATATGTACATATTACAAGTTTTTTGGGGTACCGTTGAGTACCCGCACAGCAGAGCCTGGCAAGCTACCCGTGTTGTATTTGATATGCCAGATACCAGTAACAATGATAGACCTCATTCCCATGACCTGATGGAATGGTTTGAGGCTCTTTATGTTCCTGGAGCAAGCAGATGCCCTTGGGCTCTACTTGTATGAGACAGGACATGTGGAGACGTTACTGGTGCCCGCTCGAGCAAATCGATGATGAACGGGAAGACAGTGATACATATTATGATACCAATATCCAAGGTCAAGTGAAACATATATCAGGAGGTTTTGTCAAAGGTGGAAATTATCACAAACCTTTGGGAGTCAGAGGTTAGGTAAGACAGAAAATGGAACAGTGTGCTAACAATTGTCGAGGGTACTAATACCAACCTAGAACTGAGCATTAAATACAGGCAAAAAGATACAGGCAAAAAGACCCTGAAGGAACAGTTTGAGGCTCTTCATATTCCTGAATAACAAGATGCCACTGGGCTACATTGGCATGTGATAGGGTCCAATGGAAATGTTACTGGCGCCCACCGAGCAAATGGATGAATAACGGGAGTCAAGTGATCAAGTTCATTTCAAATGGTCAATGATTCAATCAAAAATACCTGAACATCTTTTGAGCAGAATCATGTTGGAGATAAATAAAAATTCTTCTGATGAGCCTGAGAGAAACTATCTGCCACTCAGCCCAGCCCAAGGGAAGGAGTCAGAGGCTCCTGGTACCAGGTCAGGGTGGGACCTGGGGGAGGCCTGCAAAGTCTCGAACCGCGGCCTTAGGGATGTGAAAATACCCAGCAGATGGAGGCAAAGCACTTTTTGCCACCTCGACCACAGGTCATGTGTGTGTTCATACATGCGATGGTTTTCTTTGTGTAGATGTGTTGTTATTCTTCTTCTTTTTTGGGTCACACCCGGCGATGCTCAGGGGTTTCTCCTGGCTCTGCACTCAGGGGTTACTCCTGGCGGTGCACTCAGGGGATGCCGGGGATCGAACCCGGGCAGGCACAGGCCGGCCGCGTGCAAGGCAAAGGCCCTGCCCGCTGGGCCATGGCTCCGGCCCCTAGCCGTCAAACTCTTAACGCGCCGTACCCAGGAGGTCCAGCGCTCCTCAGCGCCCTGGGGCAGCCCCGAGCGCAGAACTCACCAGCTTCCGGAGATGCCGCTGGCCACGCCCACCGCAGAAGTCCCGGGTCCCTCCCCGCGCTCCTCTTCCGCCTTCTGCGCCAGTCCCCGCCCCTCGGCTCCGCGCCTGCGCCTGCCCCGCGGGGACGGCGGGTCAGCTCCCCTCGGCTCCCTCCCCTCGCCCCGACGTGCCTGTCGGCGCGCGCACGCACGCAGGGGTCGAAGCCGCGGGTCTAGGGCGGGCGCACGCACGCAGGGGAGGACGCCGTGGGATTTGCGGCGGGCGCGCGCACGTCGGGGAGGACGCCGCGGGTCGAGGGTGCGCGCAGACGGCAGGGCGCCGCGGGTCGGCGGCGGGCGCGCGCGGCTGCGCGCACGCAGGTCGGTGCGGGTGCGCGCACGCAGGCGAGGCCGCGCACGCATTCGCGGCCGGCCGCCATCTTCCCTCCCGAGGCGGCTGCTCTGGTGTCAGCCCGGGGGTCCGTGGCGCGGCCGGCGCCCCTCGGCCTCCGCTCGGCCCAGCAGCGGCAGGTGCGGCTGCGGGGCGGCGCGTAGAGCCCTGGGGCCGCCTCCCGAGCCCGACCCCGCCGCGGCGGCGCCCGGCGCTGCCCGCAGATGGACTGAGCGCCGCCAGCATGTTCAGCTTCGAGGGCGATTTCAAGACGCGGCCCAAAAGTGTCACTGGGCGGCGCAAGCAGGAAGGTGAGGCGGGCCAGGTTGGGGCTCCGCGGGTCTGCGCCGGGCCGGTCGGGATTCGGGAGACGCGCCGCCCCCCCGCGCGGGCCCGCTGCCCCGTGGACCGTCCACACCGCGCCTCATCCCCGAGGGCCGTCCACACCCGCGCCTCATCCCCGAGGGCCGTCCACACCGCCGCCTCATCCCCGAGGGCCGTCCACACCCGCGCCTCATCCCCGAGGGCCGTCCACACCCGCGCCTCATCCCCGAGGGCCGTCCACACCCGACCCTCCTTCCCTGTGGGCCGTCCACACCCGCGCCTCATCCCCGTGGACCGTCCACACCCGGATCCCCTGTCCCGTGGGCCGCCGCTTCGCTCCGCTTTTGCCGGGCCCTTTCTCGTCCCTGGCTGGTCGCTGCTGCTGGATCAGGGTTGTGGGGTCGCGGCCGGACCCCTCGAGCCTTGAGCATTTGGGGGTGGTTTCCCGGACCCTGACCCGCTTAGGGTTTTCTCCCCTGCACCCGGCTCCCGCAGGGTTGCAGCATTGGAGGGGGCTCCGGCGGGCCCCCCTCAGCGGAACTCGGACAAGGTGTGCCCCAAAAAGTGCTGGGGCCCGGCGCCGCCGCGTGCCCGCCCGCCCTGCCCTGCCCCCACGGTGCTGCTCCGCCTCCTTCACCTCTGCCCAGCTCGCCTCCAGCAAAGGCCCGCGCCGCACTGTGTTACTTCAGCGCCTGTCCTCTACGGGCTGCAGACCTTCAGGGTGCAGGTCCTCCCGGTAGGAAGGGGCGCCCATCGGGGAGGGGGATTGCTGTGCCCCTCATCTGACTGCAGGGGGCGGTGCTGTCACAGTGCGGATCCCTCCTAGTTGAGGGCTGGCCAGTACCTTCTGGAAAGAGCATCCCAGCTGGTGTGGCTGGGGCACCTCCCAGAAGCCTTGTCCCGGTACCTCTGGCCTTCCGCCCGGCGACCAACCCCGTCTCCCGTGACTGACTTAGCTGGTGCCCTGTACTGGCTGAGTGCTGAGTGCCGGGTGAGAGTGCTGGGTGCTGGGTGAGAGTGCTGGGTGCTGGAGGCTGGGTGAGATGCTGGGAGCCGGGACCATGCCCAGTCAGGCCTGTGGTGCCCCTCAGGCTCTTGTCTGGGAACACCAGTGCCTTAAAACCCTTCCTGTCTTCATGGACATGTGCCTTGCATGTTGTCACACAGGGTCATCCCAACATAGTCAGGATGGGGTTGGAACATTCAAGACACAGGAGCCCTGAGGCACAGGGTACAGGCGCAGGTACAGGTGTAGGAGGAGATGCAGGAGGAGGTGAGCAGGAGCAGGCGCAGGTGCAGGAGGAGGAGCAGGTGCAGGAGCAGGTGCTGGAGGTACAGGTACAGGAGCAGGTGCAAAGAGCAGGTGCAGGAGCTGGTACAGGAGCAGGAGATGGTGCAAAGAGCAGGTACAGGCGCAGGTACAGGTGCAGGAGCAGTTGCAGGTGGGAGCAGGTACAGGTGCAGCCAGGGAGGTCACCAAACTCCTATGTCAGTGGCTGCCTGAGCCCAAGTCCACTCCCTGCAACAACATTCTTCTGTCATTGGGTGTCTGTGGGGGGTGGGTAGTTTCCTGATAGTTTTGTTGTTTGTTATAACTAATGTACAGTGTCTGCAAAGTCATTTTCCTTCATTCTGCACAGTGAGTCTAAGAATGGCTCTTTCCATTCCCTTTTCTATAGCATGTCTTCCTTTTCTGAACATAGTAGAAAAGGAATGTTGGCACTTTGTGAATAAGTACGTTCTCAGATAAATTATTTTTATTGTTTGTGAATCTGAATCACCAGGAAAAGCTGTCCTCTTCCTAACCTTGTTTAGGAAGTGACTTGGGCTGCTTGCATAAGACTGAGCCATGTCCCCGTTACCATGTTGCCCTTGGTGCACCTGAGCACCAGTGGTGCGGCCTGATTGGCTGAGGATTGCATGTGAGTGCTGTTTGGGACGCCCCCGAGTGCCAGCTCAATAAAGTTAAATATTGAGAAGTTGGGCTGGAGCCATAGTCCAGCAGGTAGGGCACTTGCCTTGCATGTGGCCTGCCCAGGTTCAATCCCTGGCATCCCATATGGTCCCCTGAGCACTGCCAGGAGTAATTCCTGAGTGTGGAGCCAGGAGAAATCCCTGCGCATCGCTGGGTGTGACCTAAAAAGGCCCCCTCCAAAAAATATTTATGCACATACACGAATATGTACATAGACAAGTAATA